>VYZR01070983.1:23848-54307 GCA_013400675.1 Oxylabes madagascariensis | reverse complement strand
AGTTACAGTGAGCTTTTAAAACTGCCCAAACAGCTTTTCCTGCAGATATGAAAATTATGAAGTTACCCTTCTAAATTACAGATTTAAAAAATTGCTGCCATTTTAAATAGCCGTATTTTTTATGTTTATTGGAGCTCTTTTGAGTATGAATGCAACACAGTCTTTCTTTTTTGTAATGCAGAGACATACATGGTATTAGCATAAAGAGAAGTCCACGAACATATAAATATGTATATTTTTTTCTTTCCTGCAATATCCTTTGCAAAGATTTTAGAGTAGAGACCCATAAAAGTGAGCATTTCTTGCAATGGTTTTCTCTAAATTCTCTTCCCGGACGCGCTGCTGTGACAACATCCTGGAATCAAATGTGAAAAAGAAAGTACAAGAAAATTGCGGATCTTGACAAAACCACGGGGCTGTTACAGCTGCAGCGTAATGGGGGCACTGGGAAATTAAAACTTCCCACTTTTCCCTGAGCTGCATTTCTACAGCTGGCAGCAAGAACTTAATTTCTGATGATGTGTTAGTTAAAGAGCTAATACAGTTGGGAAGAGGCTGTTCTAGCAGGCAAAGTTTCCATTCACCTTGCTGCAGCTAAACAAGGATTGAACTGGGACAAATGGAATAAGGAGGTCATGAACATTGCAAATCTGCTGCCTTGGGGGGGCTGAGTTTTAAAGGGTTTTTTTCCCTGTCCTTTCTGACAAAGAATATTCTAAGGATGAGATGGTTTTTATTGAAGTAGTATCAGGTTAATTCTTCAACAGAACTTATGGCTATGTCTGAAATAGAAGGAAAATGTCAGCCCTTGCTCATGGCAGGGGTTTGGAATGGGATAATCTCCAAGGAGATGCTGCTATGGTAATGCTAAAAGTTAAGTTGAAGGCAGAAAGAAATGAAAGCACACTGGTAGTTTTGGGGAGTTTTTAATAGTCAATTAAGGGGCAAGAAAAGAGAGAAAGGAAGTAAAAAAAGAGGTGTTGGCTGGGGCAAACAGAATTTCCTCACAGCTCTCAGCAGGATCTGGATAAAGAGAAGAGGCAGGGAATATCCCTGGAGTGACATCCACTCCTGTATGGAGCAGGGTCTCAGCACGTGAATGGAGGGAACCAAAGCCACTATTGCATCCTTTATTTCCTTCAAATATTAGCAGTAAATGGGACCAGAACTGGCCTGATTTGAGGTTGTTTCCTCTCATTCCAGGTGGATATTTCCATGGAGCTTCCACTGTGTTAATGTTAGCAAGGATCACAGCCTGGAGCTGGGCTGGCACTGAGGTTTTAATCCCAGTTTTTCTGTGACTCCATTCATGTTGCAAGATGTCAGAGCTCTGTATGGTAATGAACAGGGATCTGCAGAGGTTTTGGTACAGATTTCTCATCACTTTTGTGTCAGATTCGGCTGAGCACGGAAAGCTGCACTAAGCACAGGGATTACAGCCACAGTGAAGAGTCTAAATCTCTCCTCTCTTTTCTGATCACATCACTGTGACTGTAATTATATTTCTGAATTATGTCCTACTGCCAGCTCCCACCTGCCTAGAAGAGGGTATTTGTTTTATCCTTTGCGTTGAGCTGTTTTGGGCAGTGGGGTTGGCAATGTCCCTCTGCTGCTCTACCTCACATTCAGCACTCGATACCAATTAACAAAGAATGGCACTTTCATTCATATCTTACTTTTGTTATTTTACTTCCCTATTGTTTGAAGGATAGGAGATGTGTTCTAAACTGTTACTCTTCACCTGTGCTCTCAAAATAAAACACACTGCAGCCACACTTATCTGGGGGCTGTCTTTGCAACACAAAATTGTTTCTGTTGTTTGTCTTAGCAACACAACTTCTGAGGGAGCACTGGTTGGATTTGTGGCAAATTTCTCTCGGGGTAGCAGTGCTGCAAGAGGCACCACCAGGCTCTGTGGGAAGGCAGCAGAGCTCTCCTGACACCCTCCAAAAATAAAGTATTTTGGCAGGGCAGGCTTGAAGGGCCGTCATTTGTCGGGTGTTTCTCACCAGATTTCCTGGCCAGGATCTGGCCAGGCTCCAGGCTGTCCTGTGCTGAGATAAAGCCTATTCCACTTACTTGGACTAAGATTTATCCGGCTAAAATCAGGCTCCCTGCTGTTAATGATTAACTCAGATCCCTTTTCACCATCAAGGGATCCACATTGGAGAGTAATCTCTACTGTTTTGGAGTTTGGTAAAACTCTGGTCCTGGGGAATTCAGTTGTGAGCTCCTGTTTATCAGGAGCAAAAAAGGGGAAAAGTGCTAAGCCCTGAACTCGTGGCAATTCACCTCACTAACAGAGATCTGAAGTGACTCTTTGCAAGGTGGGAGAGAGAGGAAACAAACAATACAGACACTTGATTTTATTTTTTAAAATAAGGCTTTATCAATAAAGGAATCTTTGTTTTTTGTTTTGGAAGAATGGTTAGAGATCCTGAAAGTGATGCCTTATTATATTTACTGTGGTATCTACTGCATATTATGCTTCCCTTTCTATCTTTGGGTTTAACAGGGCCATCTGTCAAAAATATTGGTAATAGAGAAATACACAGGATAAGGCAAAAGTAATTACTCACTTTCCCTTGGTCTGATTTACAACAACTTAAGTCAAATACAAGAGCAAATAATAAAGTTCCCAGGCAAAATCTGAGCGGTTTTGGTATCATTTTTCCCCGAGTTTGCTTTGCAGAATGTAATTAAATCTGCCCTTGGCAGATAAGGAACAACCCTGCTCTTTTCCATCCCACACATGGGCACGGTTTGCTCCCCGATGTTGTTTTGCAGAGTTTGCAGGAGGGATGGATGGTTCTGCTCGTGCTGCTCACAGCCCTGGGTCTGTGCTGCCCCAGAACCCAACCCTGGAGAGCTGCACAGCCCTCCCAGCTGCTCCTGCATCCTTCCCACCCTCTCTTTGCCATCCCCAGAGGCTGCCAGGCTTCTCTGGGCCTTCTGCACAGGTCAGTGATGTACAGGATGCTTCTCTGGCCCTTCTGCACAGGTAAATGATGTACAGGATGCTTCTCTGGCCCTTCTGCACAGGTAAATGATGTACAGGATGCTCAGGAGCCCTGCAAGGAGCTCCCAGCTTGTTCTTGTGATCCCTTGGAGTGGCTACCTAAAACAGAGGCTAGGCGAAATGAGATATAAAATAATAATATAATAAAAATTTAAAAGTTTTCTGACCAACAGCGAATTGTTAATTATCTGCATAAACCAATCATTAAAACTACATATACACCTTGTATCTAACAATGGGTGCTTGTTTTATTTTTCTTGCTATTCAGGAACTTTTTATACTCTTCTATAAACAAAGCAGAAAGACTCATTATTAAAATTTTCTATTGTCTTGCTTGACATATTTTTCTGCTTGCTAAGGCGTACTCTACACAGCACAGAAACAGTTTTATTATTGCATGAGTTTTATTATTGCATGTCTTTGTTGCTGTGTCTTTCTATCTCTGGGCCTGCATCGTCACAGCTCTGAGAGTTTTCTGCTTTTTCTGTTTTTCACAAGGCACGTGATGCCCTCTCCTTGGGAGATTCAGGTTTTTAAACCTGCTCACCAAATCTAAGAGGAAATTCCATCTCTTGGATTGGTTTTTGGAGAGAGAAGCTCTGGAATCAAGTCAGTGTTTCTGCTCCAATGCTGCTTCCAGCTTCTGCTTGTTTGGGGATGTATTTGAATATTTGGGAGGTATTTTGCCCACAAATTTGAGACAATAGAATGTAGCTGCTAAAATACGCTTTACATGCACCATCATTTATGCCAGTGGTAATAATACCCCAGTTACAGAAATATTTAACAATAAATAGTCTTTGGGCATTAAGCAGAACAATTCCAAGCCACTGAAACAACGAGAGATATTTGTATTTAGTGGTTCTTTTCTGTCAGTAGAACATGGTGGATACCATTTTAATGACCTTTCTTTGTAAATAACCCAATTACCTCAATGAACTGACTTTGTGAACAGAACTATTTTTGTCTGGGGGAATGGAAGGGAAATCAGAACAGGAAAGAGAACATTAAGTTCATTTTGGGTACACACATCTATCTGCAATTTTATTGCTCCATCCCCCTTTTTTTTCTTTAATTTTGTGCAGCATTGGGTCTCTCACTCTCCTGCAATTGCTGTTTGCATTGGTCCTTTTCTTTCCCGACTTCCAATGGCAAAATAATTTTTTTTTTCATATTTCCACTAAAGTTGTTAGCTCATGAATTTGCAAAATATCATTACAATTTGGTAGAGGAAGAAAGATAATTTTCACTGTTTCTTTCTAAACAGACTTTAACCTCAAAAAATGCCACAATTTGGATCTTCCATGGAGTCTGCTGGAGACCTTGTGGCTTTTATATAAATTATGTTGTTACTAGTGGCTTGAATCTTCAATAATTCCATAGTGTTTTTATTCCACGTGCCCTTTGGATGTGACAGATTGCAGCCCCTGTCAATAAAAGGGACATTTTATGGTGGTGTCCAGTGTTCTTACAATGGCATTTTTTTCTGTATGAACACACTGGGTAATTTTTCAGTCAGGATCTGTAATAACAGTGAAAAAGAAACTGCGTCATTCGAATTATTGCAGGAACATCCTGGAGCCTGTGCCCACCCTTTTTAATCTTTGTAAATGAAATTAGCTGAGGAGTTACTTCATGTTGGGATATTTGAGAACTCTCCCCCTGCTTGGGAAGCCATTGGAGAATGGGAGGGTTTAATGAATCCGTTATTAAAATTAGATCTCCTTACTTTTAAAATTCTGATGTTGAAATAAGTTCTGCCACTGCTCAGGGACAATGAACCACCTAAGCACAACCAGCCTGTCTGTCAGGCAGAAAAGAATGGAATAAGGCAAAATCACATCCAATTTATATTAATATAACTACCAAAAATCATAGCAAGGGAAGGAAAAATATTCTACAGTAGATTTCTTGTATAGATGTCATATTGGATCTAAGGATAAGATTTACACTTATTTAAACACACTTAGGAATCAGATTTTGAAGTAGATATTGTTTAATAATATTAATAAAGTTAAAATGTTGCTATCTCATTAGGATGGGGGTAATCTGGGATAGTTTAGAATAAATAATTTAAAAATATTTAATTATCAGCATTTCCCTTAGTATTTTTTCTAAAAATTGTGTAATTTAAAGCTATTTTACAACAAATGAATTCTGGAGGCTTAGCCACTTTGTTTTTTTTCCATTTCTACCATTGAAATACTGCCCGACAGGTCATGTTTTATTCCTCCTGTGCCTAAAGATAACTGGGAATGGCTTCTGGAATCAGCCAGGCTTCGGTTCGCTCCTGGTTTTTGAGGATTGACACTCATCCTGCTCGAGCCACGGACACGGGACAGAGCTCTGTCTCCTGACGTGTCTGTGACAATAAAATTTCCTCTTTCATGATGAAAATCCCCTTTAAAATAAAAGACAACTGGGGCAAACAAAAATAACTCCATCATGAAAGCAGCGGCAGAAGATGTGCAGCAGCAGTTTGCTACCGAGTCAAACCAGCCTGAAAAAGCCCCAATTTTTATGCCCACGTGTAGCTCTTTTTAATTATCCTATTACTTTAATCACACCTGCTGGCTGACATCCCACTCTGTGCATCCAAGCCTTGCCAGAGAGGAAAGTTGACTGGAGGGAATAAAATCTGATTTTTGAGCACTATTTCCTGTTGTTCCTGTGATACTGAGGTTCTGTTGAGCTGGTGTTGGGGAGGAAAAAAAAGGAAAATATTTCTTTACTCTTCTTGATGGGAGCTTGGTGGGCTTAAAAGTGACAGGCCCAAAATCTAGAGACCCTTAAACCTCTTTCTTACTGGACCAACAAGAGAAAGATGTGACAATGAAACAGCTCGGTTGGTTTGGGTTGTTTGGTCGTTGTTGTTGGGGTTTGGGGAGGTTTTTTTGCCTTTTTTTTTTTTTTTTTTCTCTAATCCACCAAATTCACTCTTAAACCTATTCCATTTTCTCTAAATCTCCAACAGATCATTGAGGCTTTAGGGACTTGGCTCAGGGCGAGCTACTTCCACTCTGTGTCCGTCTTTGTCATCTGCTGAGTGGGAATAAGAAAATTTTTCAGGGATTTTTGCTTTCTTGAGAGGAGGTGGAAGTAGTGATGGACCATATTGCTGCCATAACATGCTTTAAAAATCATGAGCAATCTGCTAAAATTAACCATTTTTTATACATTAAAATCTAAACATCAGTGACACAGCTTAGGGCAACAGAAACTCCTTTATTGCCACAGCTCCTCAAAAAACCCATTTTAGAAAAGCTTTTATCAGGTTGGTGTTTTCACTCATGGAAAACTGAGTTTACTTTATTTTTTTATTTTTTTTTTTTAATTTTTTTTTTTTTTCTGTTTAGGGATAATTAATATATTAATTGTTAATCAATAATTCCTCTGTGGAAGCTTCTGGTGCTTTCAAAGCTCTGACTGGAGTGAACCAGAGAAGGAAAACCCCAAATATTTGTGTAGTGCAAATGTACCAGTCTGGAAGGTCCTCACTCACAAAACCAGATTGATATTTGTCTCTGGAAAATAGTTCTTGGGTAAGACTTGGATTTGAAGAGGGAGCTGGGATGCTCAGCTGGAACCAGTGCTCATTTTAACGTTCTGATACCAGATTCTGTATTCCTTACATTCCGTATTTCTGCTCCAAACATCAGTGATGTTACACCAAGTGTGAATAAAAGAAGGGAAAATCTTCATATGAAGCCAGAGAACCTAATTAAGGCGGATCATTAGGGAAGGGGTGGGGAAAGAAGAGTAAATAATTGGAGTGTTTTGTTCAGAGCGCCACTGGAGTCGTTTGGCTTAATTTTATGGATGTCAAAAAGTCATTTAATTTTTTCCTTAGCAGTGAACCATCTATTTTGATTGATTTTTCACTGTAGGGTCTCACTAAGATTGGAGTGATCAGGAGGAGACTCTTTCACTGCAAACTACGAAAGATTTCACCCTTTAAACAAGAGAGTGAGAAAGAACAGAGGGGACGGAAACTGCAAAGGAAATGAAGGGGTTCCTGTGAATTACATGAATATATGGATAGATTTTAGTTTTCCTATAAAAAATGAAGTTGCAGAGCAGTTGATGGCACCTCAGTTAATGTGCACAGGCCTTACCTGCACTTTGTTAAACAATTTCCAACTTGCCTGGATGTTTAAAAAGGAACAGCTCCACAATCTATAGAATCTATATTGGAATATATAGAAGGCTAAACGTTACAAACAGCTTAAAATGCTGCTGGGTTATTGCTGGTGCAATAACAGCTCCAATCTAGAAGTGGAATATTTCTACACAAGGATACCCCTGTGGGATACTTCAGAATGTGTTTATTGGAAATATTCTGGAAACAACACTGGAAGGGTTTTCAGTAAGCAGTGCAAAATCACTTCATCCTTTTCCTGTGTTCCTGTGAAATCATCCCTGATACACCACTGAATTTGGAATCTTAAGGATAAGATTTTGGCTCTGTTTCAAGGTCTTGGCACAGAATGGAAAGAAAAACGAAGAACAAATGGGAGCACTGTGCCTTCATTCCTCCCATGGGGCTGACATTGGTGTTTTCAATGATTCCATCAATGCAGAAGAGCCTCAGTTTCTCCACACACTCCAGTTTTAGTGTCTATTTCCTGCTCAGGGCTCCTTATTTCTCTGCCCTTGCCCAACAGCAGAAAGGAGCCCCTGGTTCACTGCAGTGAGTGGGACAACACAAAAAAAGCAAAAGCTCCTCATTTTTTCTTGGCCGTGCCACCTGCAGGATTGGGAAGTCTGGATTTCTGAGCCAGAGCAATGCTACAGACACACACCTGAGCTGAATCTCCAGGGCATCCCAAAAGGCTTAGTCCCATCCTGTTTGAATATTTAATAATTCCGTGAAATTAGCATAGATTTCCGAACGGAGCGAAGGGAATTAAAAATTGCCTCCAAAAATTACGGAGCAAATTAGCTGATCCTCTGAATATCCAGGCGTAATTAGAAACCAGTAACAGCTGGAAAACAAATGTCAGCCTCAGCTGGAGGCGTCAGGAGGAAGTCATCAGCCAGCGCTCTTCTTCCTTCTCCCAATCCAAACAGCAGATGAGGTTATCCCGAAAATAAACAGGATCCAGCTGCTGCCCTCCAATTCAGGAAACTGGGAAGGTGAAAACTGGTGTGGAAGAGGCTCAGACTCAGGGGCTGTTGGGAAGATGGAAAATCGAGAAGCTCTTTGGGACCGAGGGCCTTGCCTGGCCTGTTCAAGTGCCCCTCGTCTTTTCAGGAGTTATAAAGATAAACAGAAACTGGGCTGTTCCTACAAATTTTTGTTCTTTCTGTTCTTGCAAAGCTCAAATTCCACATGAAGTGTTTCAATTTGAGGCAGATAATTGGAGGCTGAGTTTACATCTAATTTCTCATAAAAACCTGATCAATTCTGGTTTGATCTCCATTTAACTTGTCAGGAATTTCTGCCAGCTGGGTAATTGCAAAAGTTTTTGCACAATCCTTTATCTGAAAAAAAAAAAAAAAATCCCTTTTATTTATTGAGTGCTTAGTTATATTTACAGGACTTTGGTTTTCAAACAAAAATTTCATATATGCTTCCAGGTTTGGAAATGCATATTTTTTTCCCCTCTTTTCCTGAATGTGGAGCTCTGTATTTTTCCCCAGTGATGTATGAGCTTCATGGGGGCACAGTAAGGACAAATCAATGATCCAGGTGTGCACAGTGAATCATCAGGGGCTTAAAACTGCCTCAAGATATATTAACTCAGGGTGAGTTATGCATGAAAATCTCCATTCTCCTAAATATCCATCAGCATGATTTCTGGATAATGGAAAATTACCAGTTCTGTAATCCTTATTTCATATAATAGAGCTGGGGCCAAATTTATGAAGTCCTGTTGGGTTTTAATGCAATCCTTTGTGCCAAAACTGGGGAGAACTTTAGAAAAATATCGACTGGAAAAAGGCTTGGTCTCCGTGTTCCAGAAACCAAAAACACAACTGGCACTTTACTGCAGCACTGAGGGAAGTAGACCAAAAAAAAAAAAAAAAAAAAAAAAAAAAAGTCATATTCCTCAAAACCTGATTCCTGCATATTTGATTCCTGCATGAAGCTCAGGAAAACCTCATAGACACACGTTTGTACATGCAAATACATTTTATTTATTTGGTGTAAGCTTCCTCTTACTTTCAGACTACAACAATTTTTTGCTCAACAATTTTCATAAAAGCATGGAATCCCAGAATGGTTTGGGTTGGGAGGTGTCGCTGTTTTACACCAAAAGCGACACAGACTCTTGAGAACAGAAGGTTAGAAAAATTACTCCTTATTTTTGAGATGTGTCTCTCTTTTATTCTGTTTTACACAGACCAATTTGATTGATGAAACACAGGCAAACTTCTTCAATTACCTTGGTTAAAACAGATGTTCATCAAGAAACCTCTCCTGTGAGAAAGAACGGATAAACACAGGTACAGTTACAAAAACATTTCTCTTGTTTACAGAAAATCGCCTGGGAAAAGAATTTCAGAAACCAAAACATCTCAGGCCTGAAATCAGGGCTACAGGGAGGGACCTTCAATCCCATCCAATCCCACACCCATCCATGGCAGGGACACCTTCCCCTGTCCCAGGCTGCTCCAAGCCCCAGTGTCCAACCTGGCCTTGGGCACTGCCAGGGATCCAGGGGCAGCCACAGCTGCTCTGGGCACCAGGGAATTCTTCACAGGGAACGTTTCCTTTCTAATATCCAATCTGAATCTCCAAGTCTTCCAATGAACACAGCTTTTCCACTCCTTCCTGAAATATCTTTTGCGCTCGTCCTCCTCTGCTTTGCACTAAGGATGAAAATAATTATTTTCTTTGAAATGCTGTGAGGTTTTTCCCCGTAGGATAATCCTTCGTTATCCCAACAGCTCCTCAGGGAGCAGCTCTGCCCTCGGACAGGGAGGCCCCACCAGCTCCATTTCACTTCAGGAGTCCAGATCTGACTGCAGCATTTTATTTTTTCTGTCCTTGAAGGAAAAGACAGCACCATCTGCTCTGTCTGCAAACCTCCTACCTTAGGAACTCTCAGAGTTCTGAAAATCAGGATGAAAAGGATTCCATTCAGTAGCCACCTAAAGGTTAAATTCAAGCCTATGTAAAGAAGAAGTGCAAGAAAGATCCCTTGTCTTAAATCCATTTAAAGTCTTCCAAATGTGGCTACAGCAGGACTTAATGCACAGAGCTTAAAAAGCTCCACAATAAAAGAGAATTTCACCACCTGTAGGAACTGCATTTCTCAACTCTTACGTATCAGTGTGAGGGGAATTTTGTGGAAATCCCGAACAGCAACAACACCTGAGGGGAAGAATGAGCTGAATGAATGATGCTGCACCATCAGCAAAGGAAAAGGAAAGGTCCTGGAAGGTAACTCTTGGTCCACCACTAAATCTTGTCCCCAGGTACCCATCCACACGTCCTTTGCCACTTCCAGGGATGGTGATTCCGCCATTTCCTGATCAGTCTGTTCCAATTCCTGACCACATTTTCACACTTTTCAGTGAGAAACTTCTTCCTGGCCTGCATTTCCTGTCAATGGAATATTGATGGAAAGGGGAGGGTGAAACTGTGTGGGTCTCTGACTGTGATTCCCACATTTCTCAGGTCTCAAGGATGTGGCACCAGTGGAAGGAGGGGGTGGTTGGTCCTGGCTGTCCTTGGAAGAGCTCCAGCTCTACTGGGAACCTTCCTTGGAGCTCAACAGGTGAAAGGATAAATTCCTTTGACTTCAGTGCACCCACATTGCAAATTTAACCAACTTTTCCAACATCACAACGCCTGCCTTGAAGCTTCAAAGGAGGAAAAGGGCTGATTTAAGCTGCATGAAACAACAAAATTCACAGTGTTCATCATGACAGCAGAGAAATTTAGCATTTCTTTAAAACCCAGGGAAGTTAACACTGACTGAGGTTGGGTAAAATCCCCAATTTTTATGAAGACACTCATTATAGTTGCATATATTAAATTATAATTTCAGGGAAAGTGTGGCTGATGTAAGTGAAACCCAAAAGAAATCCTACATAGGATGCAAAAGAACAACTGAAGTTTTTCTTAAAAATCAGCTTTTGTGTTCGTAATGTGATAAAAGGACCTGCTGGTGGCAAAAGTTTCTTTTTAAAATATGCAGATTCTAAAATAATATTTTAAAGGCAAGAAGGAAGACTCAATGTGAAAGTTCTTCCAGCTCTTTGGAAAGCAAACATCACCCATGAAACTGAGCAGATAATTTATAAATTTAGAGAAGAAGGAGTTTTACATGAAAATGGTATTTTTAGCTGGACTTCGGCATTAGAATGTTGTGTTAAATTCTCAAAGTCCTTAAAATACGGAGAGTGAAAGAAAATATTAATCTGTTTACTTTAAATTTTCAAATACATGAGTCACAGTCACATATTTTTGTCTTTTGTGCCTATAATTCTGAGAAGCTTTAAGGATTTGTGACTAATACAGGGCATGACTGTCATTCTTTTTTTCTCCACTGTGTTAAATATTTGTTTATATTTTTAAAGCCTGTTTTCAAAACTTGTTCTACATTTTCCCAGAGTTCTGCTCCGAGTATCTTTTTTTCTGCAGTTGCTCAGTGTTTTATTTAAAGTCACCTAATAAAGAGCGTGGAGTCAAGGTTCTCACACTGTAGGAATATTAGACTTTAAACAAATGTCTTTATCACCCTTTTGCAGTTAGTGTTCAACTAAATGGATGAGTATTTGACTCAGTGTTAAATTAAAAAAAATATTTGTAAAAGTGTTTATAATGTATTCCCTTTCCTTTCCCAAGTGCCATGAAAAACAATTCAGGTTTCAAGAGAGCCAGGAATGAGAGTATGAAGAATATTATGCAAATATGAGCGTAACTATGAATCTTCTTCAATATTTGCAGTCCTTCTGCTTATGATTTTAGCCACTGAGGGAAGAAATACAGCCTGGCTGTAGCCTTGGCTGCCTTCATCGTTTTAAATCCTGCTAGGAGAGAGGCAGTGATCCAACAATAAAACCTGCCTCTTCCTCTCACTTTTCCTGTGTGAATTATTAATAATTATTGCCGCTTTTTATGATTCGGTTTTCCCTTAAAATAAGGGTGGTTCTCACTGCAGATCTGCTCCATCAGCTGTGGGAGGCCCTTGCTCAGGACGCTGGCCACAGTTGGGTAAAACCAACAAAAAAAACAGGTTTTTGTCAAGATACTCATTATAGTTGCATACATTGAATAACAGTTTCAGGGAAAGTGGCTGAGGTAGGTGAAACCCAAAAGAAATCCTACACAGGGTGAAAAGGAAAAACAGCACTGGTGCCTGGCACACCCAGAGTGCTGTGGAAACCCAAAGTCTCCTTTTACAAAACCCTAAATCTTCATTTGGCTGGGGCCAGGCTGGGAGAAAAACTGGCAGCGTTGTTCCATCGGTGTTTTGGGATATGAAGGGTGTGCAGGTGGCTTTCAGGCCACCCTGGTGTTGGCACCAGCAGGTTCTGGCTGGCTTGAATCCTGCCACAGATGAGGATCCTGGGTATCCACAGCCTTGGCATCTCTGCCCTGCTGCTGCTGGTGGACACCTGAGCAGCCCAGGAGCTGCGTGACACAGGGGACGTTTCTGAGCTCCTGCAGAGGAGCTGCAGATCCAGAGGTTCCAGAGATTATCCCCCAAATCCAAATGGGGTGTGGAAGTGTTCACCTGTGCACTCCTTGTGGGAGCCTGGCTCTTCTGCAGACACAGGGTTGCATCTTCTCCATGCCTACAAAACCAGGGGAAGTCCAGAGTTGTTTTTTTTTTTTTTTTTCTCCTTTTAAAATGCAGTTGGTGAGTCCTCACATATCCTCAGAAGAAGCTCTGGCCTTATTTCCCATAAATGAGGATCATCATTCAGATGGTATCTGTGGTCTGGAGCAATTCTTTAGTGCCTCCTTCACCTGGCACGTTGTTTTCTGGCCTGCTTGATATTCTGCTGCCTCTTGGCATCACAAAGAATGTCTCATAACCTTATTTCTGTGGCCTTGAAAATCACACCTGTCGCTGCTGAGCACCAAACGACACAGACTCTCCATCAGAAGGCTGGAAAAGGTGAGCCTTTATTTTTTTAGATGTGACTCTCTTATATAGCATTTTACACAGACCAATTTGATTGGTGAAACAAAGGCAAACCTCTTCAATCACATTGGTTAAAACAGATGTTCATCAAGAAACCTCTCCTGTGAGAAAGAATGGATTAACATAGGTGCAGTTACAAAAACATTTCTCTTGTTTACAGAAAATTTCCTGGGAAAGGAATTTCCCAAGAACCAAAACATTAAACCAGGGCTACACACACCTTATCCCCCAGAATATTTAAGATTCTTAACCCATTGCAATTTAAAGCTTCCTGATGAAGCTGAGGGGCACAGACAGATCTGCTGTCCCTGCTGCCAAGGTCAGGACCCCAGGGAAGGGCTGGAGCTGTGTCAGGGCAGGGTCAGGTTGGATTTTAGGGAAAGGTTCTTCCCCCAGAGGGTGCTGGCACTGCCCAGGCTCCCCAGGGAATGCCAGAGCTCCAGGAGAGCTTGGACACCACCCCAGGGATGCCCAGGGTGGGATCTGGGGTGTCTGCACAGGGCCAGGAGCTGGATTGAGGATCCTTTTGGGTCCTTTGCAGCTCGGGTTATTCCGTGATTCCACGTTTCAAAACACCAAAAGCTCAGGCATGACATCATCTCTGAAATGCATTTTGAGCTTGAGACGGGGTGGAGGGGAGCTGACAACAGAGAATGGGAGGGAGAAATTAGCACTGATTGCCCTTGAAGGCCCAGCTCACACTGTGGTGGCATCTTGAACCTGTCACTTCGGAGCAGCAGGTGGCAGGGGCTCTAAAAAGCCACCAGAAACACTTCCAGCACTTCAGTCTGGAATCAGCTTCATTTTCTCTACACCCACCTCGGCTGGCAACGCTGTGGTACCGCAGGGGAGGTACCTGTGAGGAGGAAGGAGAGGTGTTATGAAAGGCCTTGACATAACTGCAGCATCCAAAGTCATAATTATTTCATTTTATTCGCGTGTGGAAATGATTTACCAGCAGGTCTTCAATAATAATAATAATAATAATAAAAAAAAAGCTCCTGCCTTTAGTGCACACAGTCCTGTGTGCTTGCAAACAGAATGCTGCCTGCCTCATGGGCTCACAATGCAAGGAGAACCTGTTACAAATTCAGTCAATGATCCAACAGGAAATTAAACCTTTTAAAAATGGATGAACCAATGGACCAAGTGTAATGGAAGAAAACGCACAAAATGGGAAGAGTGAGTCATTAACTTGATTTAAATATGATTTTTTTTCTTTCTTTGGCGGTGTGGCACCAAGGTCTGACATGATTTCCTCTTTCAAGGATGCAGCAAGATGGGAAAAGAATCGGAATTAAACACTGCAAAGATACAATTTTTTCTTTTAATTAGAAAAAAACCCCAGTGTCATACCAGGCAGGAGAAAAATACTAGAAAATATTTAAACCTGTGAATCTCAGTTTAATATAAAGTCACCCTTTTCTGTGACCCTGAGGAAGAATGGATTTGGTTTTTTTTCTATAATATTTAATTATATGCAAGGATAGGAAAGACAGAAGAAAGGTCTTTGAATCTGAAGAATTCAGAGTGAGCCAAAAATGCCAATTATTGCCCACTCCCTGACCATAGCACTGGGATCTGATTTAAGGAACCTGGCTGGCAGCATGATTTAAGGATGATGGTGCTCTCACTACAAATAATATCCCACTGTTGAAAGAAAAAATAAGAAAAAATTCATTATTTGCAGACAAGGTCCTTCCCATGAATGCACACCCCATGCACATCAAGTCATGAAAATTTCAGAGGCAGTGGTTTGGTTTAAGGAATTTGGGTTTTTTTTGTTTAAGTTGCTTTTAAGTTTTCCCTTCCTTTTGTGATTTACACCCCATTTTCTCTGCCTGTATGAACGTCACCTTTGGGAGGTCTTTTCCTCCTCCATCAAAAGTTTTGCCTAATTTCTTTTTTAGGGACATAGGAATGCAAGAGAGGAGCTAAAGCATCATCTGCGTGCTTTTGAGGGGAGGGGTCCTGGAAAACAACTATTTCCTTGCTCAGGATCTATAAGAGGGAGGGGGCTGAAAACGGCTAAATAAAATAATTTCCTGAGCCACAATGGTCAGTGGAAGTTGAACCAGTGGGAGAAAAGCTCCTTTGGGGGATGTTTTCTGTGCATGATTTATGATGTCCTCTTTGGCACTTATTGAGGTGATAGACTGTGGAAAACACTTTTGTGTTAGTCGAGCTCCTCACATTCTGTCACACATACCCAGACTAATTAGAGCATGGTGGGAATAATTAGAGAATCACCCTTTAAGGGGAGCTTTTTAGCCATCCCTTAACCTCTAAAGCTGATAAATTCACGGATATGGAGCAGAGTGACTCAGGGCACCAGAGTAAATCAAGGAATGGGAGTCCCTGGTGGTTCCTTGGAAGTTGAATCCCTAGGTCATGTCCTGCTCAGAGCTGCTCCATCCCAGGCCCTGTGAGGAGCAGGCACACCCAGGGCTGTTTGGAGCTGCTGCTGTTGCCAATGGGATTATTCTGCAAATGAGGCACAGCCCTGCTTTTCCCAAGCCATAAACACAGGGATGCAGACAAATCCTATTAACAAATAACAGGATTTGTGCTCGCACTGTACCTCCTACTCACCACCTTCAAAATTTACCCCGTGCTGGCTGAACCGTTGTTCTGCATGAAATCAAGTGAATTAAAACCCATTTAAAAACTCAGCTAAAAACCCCCATCGGATTGCACTGAAGTGTGAATAATGATTCAACATCATCAGCTGTGGTTGCCATAAGAAACAGGATTTCATAATCTGTAAAGTGTGGAAGAGACAGAAATGCCACAAGCAACATTAATCTACTAAAATGATAACCAAAATGGGATCTTGTTTTCAGTGCTGGGGTAGTTTTGGGGGTATATTTTCCCAGCTCCTAGGGTTTCTCAGCAAATCAACAAAAGCAGCTGTAAACCTAAACAGTTTTCAGAAGCCTCAAGGCTCAATCTGGTTGACTGTATTATCCACCCTTTGTTAATAGTCATAAACGATTTGTTTCTCTTGGAGAAAACCAAGAAGAACTACAAATAAAGGACTTTTATCTGAGTCATAAGTCGCTTCCTATCACAGTCTGCTGTTCCACAGTCAAAAACACCATACAGAAGAGGAAATTTGCTCTGAATATTTGCAGTGTTTAATATTTTAGAAGTCCTAGCGTATCTCTTTGGGAGAGCTGTGTATAAATTAGCATGACCACAGAAAACGTTTATTTTATTAATAAAAAGTAGAGGAAGCAAGTAGAGGTAGAGCAAGCAAGTAGAGTAGTGCTGCTCCTGAGGACTGTCTGGCTGAATTTTGAGCAGAAATCTCTGTTTTCCACACCTTATTTCTTATTTGTGTGACGAGGATAAATCAGCACAGCCCAAGCAGGTCAGCGGGTGAGCCGGGCGTGAAGGCAAAGCGCCGTGTGACACATTGTCAGGAGGAAAAAAAAAGGCTGATGAACGCTGGGAGACGTAAACTTTGAAATGCAGTGAAAGTTGTCAGGAAGGGAGCAAAACTCGGGGTGTTCTGTGCAGGCTTTGACAGCCGTAGCTTTCAGGAAAAGCTCGTGTTTGGATCTGCAGAGCAACCAGGGCAGGGATGTGATGAACTGCCCAGCAGATCCCCTTGGAAATGTTTGCATAGGGAGAAAGATTAAAGTAAATGATAACCTGTACCCCTGATTTAATGTTTTGGTTTTTGGGAATTCCTTTCCCAGGCGATTTTCTGTAAACAAGAGAAATGTTTCTGTAACCGTACCTGTGTTTATCCATTCTTTCTCACAGGAGAGGTTTCTTGATGAACATCTGTTTTAACCAATGTGATTGAAGAGGTTTGCCTTTGTTTCACCAATCAAATTGGTCTGTGTAAAAGACTATATAAGAGAGTCACATCTCAAAAATAAAGAATCATTTTTCTGGCCTTCTGATTGAGAGTCTGTGTTGTTGTTTGGTGCTCAACAGTGATAATAACCCACTGAGCTCTCTTTCCTACATTTAATAAGCACCTCTGGAGAGGAAAAGGGCTTTGGAAGGGATATTTTTATGTTAGAATACAAATGGGTTTCTTGATGTTTTCCATCCTTCCAATGGCATTGGACATTTGGTGTTGGCTTCCAGCAATGCTTTGGATAAAACACAACTGTCCAAATTTTCCTTTTACTTTAATAATTAAGAAATGGCTTGCAATTAGAAAAAGATTACTCTTCTCTGCATGCACTAATAAACTTAGGACACTGAATGTTTCAAACCCTCATTATGGGGACTTCAGGTAAATAAACACAGAGATCCTTCATCAAATGCAGGAACAAACTGAGACTGAAAAAGTTAGGAATAGAACTTAATTTCATTTCCTTTCTTTAATTTCCATTGCCTTCATACTTGATTTCTTTTTCCTTGCACAAAGGCATGTTCACACACACAGTCACAGCAAAGTCACTGCAAGCAGTGTGGCTTTGCCCTGCAGACCTGGGCAAAAAGGTGGATGTAAAGTCAAGCACGGCGTTGCAGGTGAGCCCATTCTGCTGTGCACTCAGATTTTGTTACTGCCTGACTGTTATTTAAGCCTGCAGAGCAGCTGGTTAATGTTATGCGGATTCATGGAAGGTGCTCCTCAGTACTATTTCTGTCAGATCCTGGGTAAAACCTCTCCTCGTGGAATGCATGCAGGACTTAAATAACTCCTCAAATGTTAATACCAGGCTCTGTTCTGCTCATACCAGCACATCAGTTTTTGGTGAGTAGGAGCCTACCAAAATCATAACACTGTCCTGAATTTCCAGAGCTGGATCAATATGTTGAAAAGTTTTATTTGGGTAGTTTACATCTTCCTGCTTCGGTTTTGCTTTTTGCCTTCTTTACCTTCCCTTCTTAATTCTTCACATCCCTTCCTCTTAGTGTGAAATTAGACTAAAAAAATATTTAGGGATGAGAAGTGCCCTCATCTGACTGCAAATTCCACAGAGTGGGCTTGGTAGTGCAAGATAAATAACATAAATTATGGTAAAGATTCATTTAGAGGCCTGATTTTTAATAGTGTTCTTTTACTGACACCTGTCCTGGTTAGTTTGCAAGATAAATAACACAATCAGATCTATCAAGGAACAAATTTTTATATGAAATGTGAACCTGGAAGGTTTGGGCAGGCTGAAAATATTGAGAAACTCATGAGTTTTCATTTACTAAAGGCTCTGTTGATTATTTTATGTTCTTGAGTGTCCAGTTGTAATAATGTGAGTCCTCCTACAGTTCTTCCGTGGGTCTACTCGACAGCAAATCATGCTCCTACTCAGGAACTTGGAGAATCTAATTTATGTATGTTCATTAGATGTTTGTCAAAAAGTACAAAGTTTATTCATGAAGCTTAGCTTTCACCCATGATTACTTTACATGAACAGGCTTTAATTATATTGTAAGAAATAAATCCTTTTAAAGACTTAAAAGCAGTGCTCCTCGGATCCAAAATTATTAATTCTCCCACTTAAGGAAGTAGAGCTTTCCTTAAGCTCATTGGATGCCACAGATAAATGATTAACGTTGCCTCTTGCATAATTGCAGGGCCAGGTGAAATGCTTACATATATATTTCATTGATATAAAAGGTGTATGAATTCATACATTGCATTTTAAAGGTAAAAACAAATGAGAGCTGCAGCAGGCTGGCACAGAATGAGTTCTGCTTTGCATTTTGGAAGGGCTGTAAATCACTGGAGCTCTGCAGTCAGAGTTTATGATTTCCATCAAAGAGCACGAGGGACATATTTCACTGTAGTCTATCCATTACTCTGCACATACTTGAAAAGAGAAACTCAAACAAAGCTCTCATTAGGAAACATTGACAGAGGACCAGCAGAGAATTCATTTGCTGGTACACGGCGATACAGCAAAGCAGGCAGCCAGGGCCATATATCAGAGTGCTGTGGGGATGGAGGGCTGAGCAGGAGATGTGCATCTAGACAGGGATTTTTGAACAGCTCTTCCAAGGTTTCTGTTTGTTCTGATTTCTGGCAGCTTGAAAGCAAATGAAAATTGATAGCCGAGGTGTCGGGGAGGGCTGGCTGCTCCTGCAGGAGCCGTGGCAGCAGGGCAGGCCCAGCCCCGTGGCACAGAAAGGACATTCCTGAGGCAACCAAAGGTCCAAAATCAAAGTGGTGGGGCAGCTCAGCAAGGATTTGAGTCAGGAACCGGCCCAGTGATGAGATCCAGGGTCAGCCACATCCCCTGGGCAGCAGGCAGGGACAAAGGGAAGATCCGGCTGGGACATCAGAGCCAAGGGCTGGGGACAGGACCAAGAGCAGGACATCGGGGTGCCCAGGTGTGGCTCAGGGCAAGGCTGAGGGTTCACACCCGATATGGGGATGGGGAGGAGCCAGGAGAGGCTGCCCAGGGCAGTTAAACCCTTTTAGTGCCCTCGGGCCCCAATAAACAAACCTAAGTCTCCTGAAGGATTGCTGGGTACCCAACAGCCAGAAGGAGCGATGAGTATTCTCATGGATACACACCCAGAGGGGTCTGTGTGTTTTACAAAGGTTTTCTTGACTCATCTGCCCCTATTTCGTGTCTTCCCTGTCTCCCGGAGGTTTAGGTTGATGCTGCTGTTAGGGTTAAGCTCCTGCTGGAGTAACAGCTTGGAAAACATTGACAGCATCTAATGGCTTGGCCAGAATAAATAGAGAAGAGGCAAGAAAAATGTTGTCTCAGCTGGGCTTCTGAGGGTTTGGGTGCTGGTGTGGTTTTTGGGGATTTTATTTTGTAGGTTTGAGAAAATTCAGAAAATGCAGCAAAAATCTGTGATGCATAATTTCTGTGGAAATTTTTTTTTAATATGTCTTGCTGAATATTTATTCTAGTTTTGCAGGTATCAAGCAAAATATATGCAGTCTGAATGATATTTAAACTTTAGTTTACATTTAATGAAATGAATTTTGTTGCTCTTTTGACACTGTTTTTTTTTTGTGTGTGTTTTTAGGATGATGTGATGTGTTCATTTGACTTCTTTATAGTAATGATCGTTATTTAGGTTATTGCTGGTACCATACCCTGATACCTCCACGCATAGAGATATTAATAATTGAAAAATTGAGGTTGTGTAAGGATTTGTGGAAATAAATGCATGACTTTGACACAGCTTTCCAAAAGCAGCATGGACTGAGCCACTCCGCTTGTCTTTATGGGACATAAATTAATTTTTCCCTGGTTTGGAATGATGAGTGAATTGGGGAAGAAGATGGGATAGAAACAGATACTCCAAGAGGCCAAATGTGCCAAGCTTTGTTATTCAGTCTTGCTGTAGCTCAATTTTAATTGCTGCTATGAATCCAGATCTGCTTTAGGAATAGATCTGAAAGCTTTTCCATCAATGTGCTGAAAGGAATGTGCACATATAAACCATTCTAAAGGGCTTCATCTGCATCAGCAGCAACTGTTGCATTTTAGATCTGTTTTATATCAAATTTGTCTTCTGACCGTGTGTTTTTCTCCCAGCCAAGCCGTGGCTCTGTCAGGGGGTGAAATGATTAGTCCCATGTCAGAGGTTGTGGATCAAGGGCTCTCCAGAGCAGCCCTGTGCTGCCAGTGGGCATTTCCAAGGGGAATTGGGAATATCAGCTGGCTTTAATTGTGTTTGCTGCGAGTGTGATGCTTTTTGTTAAGTAAGAGGTCAAGAGAAGCTGAACTCATTTAACATGGGCTGAAGTGAAGCACTGACTTTGCGCAAGGGCATGGAGTGAGAGGACAAAGGAGAGTTGAATTAAATTGGATATTGGGAAGAAATTCTTTGCTAATGGGGTGGTGAGGCACTTGATCAGTTTGCCTGGAGAAGCTGTAGCTGCCCCTGGATCCCTGGCAGTGTCCAAGGCCAGGCTGGACAGAGCTTGGAGCAGCCTGGGACAGTGGAAGCTGTCCCTGCCCATGGCACTGGGTGAGCTTTAAGGTGCTTTCCAACCCAGGCCATTCTGGGATTCCATGATAAATTCTGGAAAATATTGATTTGTCTGGCAAAAGCACCACAGGTTCATGAAGCCAAAGGCACAGGCTCATGGTGCCTTAGTTTAAGGTCTTTCTGATCAAATTTTTCTTGGTGTAGGATCAGAGAATGGTTTTGCTGCCTCATCCGTGGCTGTGATGATGCTATTTGTCAGGATTTATGCCTCGGAAAGTTCAGCCACTAAGTTAAATTGGTGTGCCATGGAAAGGAGGAAAAGATGTGTGAGAGCTTCCGGCTGGTCTGGGAAGAGGACTTGGGTTGGGAGTGTTGATCCTGGGAATATTCTTGGTAATTTGTATTATATACAATATATATATTGTGGTCTGAGGGCTGCAGACTCAGAATTTATTGTCCACCCAATGTGGTATCACTGCTGTAACTATTTTGGTGATGAAGACATGCACAATTCCTTGTTCTTTTCTCATTCCTTGTCATCTAGAGACATAAATATGAAGATCCTAATTCTTTTAAACAAATGCAATAGAATTTACAACTTTACATACTTTGAGAACACTTTAGTGTTCAAAGTGCCTATTATTGAAGAAGGGATTTAAACTTATACTACATGAAGACTTTGATCTTTGGGTAGGTAGTGAGAAAATCTATTCTGACAAGAAATTCTCTCTCCCAACTCCTGTGGACTGAAGGAATGAGCTCAAAGTGCCACTTAGGACACTCCTGGCTGATTGCTGTCTCCTGAGTGACAGCAGAGGTGAGGCTGAGGGGCTGGAAGGGGAGAAGGAGTTATGCTCACAGTGGTTTATGAATTTCAAATAATTGATGTTTCCAACCAGTGTTCAGTTCTTCATCAGTGAGAAGCACAGCTTGTTTATCACGTTCTTAAATGGATGGAAGGAAATATGTGCATATTAATGTGGAGAAAAAAAAAAAAAAAGAGGCAATTTATAAATGGCTGAGCGAAAATTTTCCGTGAGATTTTAATGAGGGTAGATAATAACATGGAAGAGTTTAACCAAATTTGGTTTTCAATCATATCAGAAGGGACACTTAGTCATAGTCTCCACAGACTTGTTCTTCTGAGGGGCAGTTGTGTTAAAGAGAAATCTCCATATCTGCTGGATGGGGATGAAATGCAGCTCTGGCTGCTTTCTCAGCTGGTTGACCCGGGATAATGGCATTTCTGGCCCAGGAAATATTTCCATTTACATGGAATACTGACAGCTGAATGAGTTTCTCTTTACCAGCTCCAAACCACAACATCCCGAGTTTTAGTTTAATCTCAGGTCAGGCTGCCAAGTGACCTTCAGATCACGTTGGTATTTGAGCTGTTTTGCACTGCCTGTGAACAAAATCTTTGGTATCTTTATGGATTTAAGAAGTTATCCACCAGTGGTTCAGGCATATTTGCAGCATTTAAATAATGAGGTTATTTGTTGTTAGAAGCCAAGGAAGAGAAGCCTGGCCCAAGTCAGCCAGGTCTCCTCACAGTGACTCCCCCGAAAGGCGCTCAGGCTCCCTCTGTTCCAAGTGTTACAGTGAGGCAATGCCATGATTTTTGTGTGGTTTTCCTAATAATAATTATAATAATAAAGAAACTGCATGGCAAGCTGTGCTATTCACATCCCAGCCTGCCAGCTGTACTTAATTTTTGCTGAAGATCTTGGTCTCTGGGATCTAAGAATTACATTGGGTTCAGGTTTGGGCGTAGAAAGCTTCTTGACTTTTAAACTGACCCCAAATTCCAGCCCTCTTTCTGGACCCTACAGTCAGAGAAATAAATGGTCAGTGTGGAGGAGATTAATGTGGTTTAATTGTAGAGTGGGATGCTGGAAGTTGGGGAATCCAAAGAAGCTGATCTCCAACAGGAGGAGAGCAGAGAGCAGGGTGGAAACGCCAGGCTTCTCCCTAATGGATATTAAAGTAGTTGGGGCCTGAAGCTCCCAGCTCCAGTATTTAATAGATGAGCAGTAGCTGCAGCTGTCATGCTCTATAGTGGAACAGCACTATTACTATTTTATTACCTTTGATTAGCTGAAATTGTGTCTTATAGCCAGCAAACCCCCTATAAATGCATTTACCAGCAGCTGTATTTCTGCCCAGCCCTGGCACCACGAGGAGCTGCTGCATTAGAGAGCCCCCATCCATCACACTTTGGATTTGAAGCAATATCCTCTCCCTAAATGAACGTCATCACCTCCTAGCAGCTGTGGCCACCAGCTCAGGCATGGTTGATGAGCTTGTCAGTGTTTCCAGTATAAATTCTGCCTTTAATAGATTTATTTGTAAGTTAGACCTACTTAGCTATAAAAATCTGCTCTGGGTTGGAACTTGGCATGGAGGGCTCTCCCTGGATGGTTTTCTTCACAGTCCTTCTGTGCTTGATTGAAAACTTTTTTGCCAAATTCAGTCAAGCATAATAAACTTCTGGAAATAGTAATTAAGGGCCTTGATGGCTGCGTGGCTGTGGTTTTGGCCAAATGGTTTCTTCTGAGGGAGAGCAGGCAGCATCTATTTATTGCTGATGTGATCTTCTGTCTCCAAAGGGTGTTTGAATATTATCCTGCCCTAAATGGCTCATTGAGAAATGTAGGCCTCAAAAATACCAGCTCTGTTTCCTCCCCTAAGAATGACAGAAATTGGAACAAGAAAATTTTGTGTGGATGTAACAAAAATGTGGGCCTAGGTGTTTATTTTTTGGTTTAACATATGAAATCTTTGAGTTTAAAAACACTTCAGAAAGAAATAATTACTTAATTTTGGATGTAGTGAATCATTTCAGCCTCTGTTTTCTCCCCTTGTATCTTGGGTGATGCTGGACTTAAAACTCAGCCTGTAAATATGCAGTTTGATTTAGCTTGAAGAGAATTTTTGCTAAAATGTAGTTTCTCTGGAAAAAATAAATATCTGGTTTTAGTCTTTAGCTGATACTCTATCACCTGTTAACAGAAAACTTGTCCAACAATGTCCTAAAATGAGAGCTGGTAACAACCATGTACCCAAAGTGTGTTTATCAGCAGAAATTTAAATATGAACACGTGATGACCAGATGTTTCCATTCTTATAGCAGGACAAGACATTTTAGCAATCTTTGTGTTTGAAAAGCAGGTGACTCATCAGCGATTTTTTGTGAGTTTTCATCTTGGTGAAATAAATTTTCAGGCAGAATTCATGTGGCTGCTCAGAGAAGGTCCCAGTGGATGCCAACCAACAAATCTGGTGTGGTCCATGCTTTTTCTTCCTCTGTTCCTGATTCGTGTTTCTACTCTGCAGGTTCCTGTGTGTCAGGAGTGATCCAGCTTTCCATGGAAATGGGAAAAACTGCCAAGGCAGCGCTCAGCTTAGCATCTCATCCCCATTTATCTACCTCTTGTAATCCGTAATTAGCGGCAGTTTCCTCAAATGCTCCTGGCACAAACATTTCCGGGCGTATTTTAAACTCCATCTCATTAAAACATCACCAGGAGCAGCACCTTGACACCCTCCCTGTGCCACTGCATGGTTTCAGTTGCTGTTTATTCGCTCACCAAAGTTCTCCTGCACCCACAGCCGGGTGTGAGCGGCCTGGAGGGATGAGAAATGTCCGAGTTTGACCTCCGAGATCAGCCTGACAAGGGTTTGGAGCAGTGCAAATCCAGCCTCCCTTCTGCTCCTTGGAGCTGCCTTTAACGTCTTCAAAACATGCCAGCAGTGGAAGGAGGCGTAATTCAAGCAGTCCTGGAACACGAGGGGAAAATGAAAAATGGGGAGCTGCGCGCGGAGCAGTAACGCCATGTGCTATCAGCTCTCTTGAAGCCTTGTAAACCTGTCAGAAACATTCTTGCTAATAGTCCATAATACCTTGTTGTAGAAGTAGTAATCAGTGATTTCTGAACCAAACTGGCAATTCAGAAATGAGTCATTGCTCGCATTGATTTTTATTTTTTATTTTTTTTTACGTGGTCGGCATCCGTGTCAGGCAGTAAGAGCAGCAG
This sequence comes from Oxylabes madagascariensis, assembly GCA_013400675.1. Lineage (NCBI taxonomy): Eukaryota > Metazoa > Chordata > Aves > Passeriformes > Timaliidae > Oxylabes > Oxylabes madagascariensis. The sequence continues at coordinate 29,282 of VYZR01070983.1, read as the reverse complement.
CAGCAGCGTGTTCCCATCCCATTGTCACGGGCACAATTCCGGTCTCAGACAATCAGGCACGACTTTGACCTATTGCTATGCAAATTCCCTTCCGATGTGTGTTGGTAGCGTAGCAAAACACGTTTTGACTAAGATCCGAAAGAAAGGCTACCATTAGAGAGCTGCGACGGAGCCATTTAGGGCCGAAACTAATAATTTGTTAGGAATTGTTCACCGAAACCTGCTCTTAAAAATTTCTGTTAAGAACAGGCTTTGGGTCTAAGGAAACCTGTATTTTCTGTAAACATGACAGCATTCAATACAGATGGGCAAGAACATTATGGGATGTGCACGCAGCTGGAGATGGGGAATGTTTGCAGGTGTTTGGGGTCTTTGGAGTGGCTTTGAAGTACTGACAATTCACCCCCAACTCAGAGGGTGGAAAAGCCCTCAGGATCCCCCAGTCCCAGCTGTGCCCCATCCCCACCCTGTCCCCAGCCCTGAGTGCCACATCCAGGTGACACCTCCAGGGATGGGCACCGCCAAACCAGTTCCAATTCCCAACCACCCTTTCCATGGGGAAATTCCTCCTGGTGTCCAGCCTGAGCCTCCCCTGGTGCAGCTTGGGACCATTCCCTCCCCTCCTGTCCCTGTTCTGATGCCTTGGGAAGGCTGACCTGGAGCAGAGACTGCACAGAGCTAGAGAATAAAACAGATATTTATTGAAAGGCTCTAGGATGCACCTTGGGCAGGACAAGAGCCTGGCCAGGGCTGCACCCAAGGTGGACCCAAAATGGGCACAAAATGGACAAACAGCCACGAGGTCTCACACTTTGATCAGTTTTGGTCCATTTGCATCTTGGGGTTTAATTGTCCAATTACAGCTCCAGGCTGTGAGGTCCCATCCTTCTTGTTCCTCCCTCCAGCCCACCCTTGGTTGTGCTTTTGGGCCTGAAAGTTGTCCTTGGTGTGCAGCAGGAAAGGATTTGTTTTGTGTCCCTGCTCTGTGCAGAGCTGAGTGACCCTGAGTGTGAGCTCAGAGCTGCACCCCTGGGCAGCACAGAACCTGAAATACAGGAAAGATAAAACTCAAGGCATCAGTTCCCCTGGAGAAGTGGCCTGGCCTTGCTCCACCCTCCTGTCAGGGAGTTGTGTGGAGCTCAGGAGTCCCCCCTGAGCCTCCTTTTCTCCTTTTCCAGCTCCCTCAGTCCCTCCCCACATCCCTGACTCTGCGGACCCTTCCCAGCTCNTTTTTTTTTTCCCTGAATAAAAGTGATTATGGAAATTGATAATAATTGCAATATATAATCATTGGGTTTAAAAGGAATTGGCTTGTGGACCTGTACTGGAAAAGATATCATGAGGCTGCTTAATGAGAAAAAATATTATTAATTTTCTATGCTTAGGATTAGTTTCTGGGGGAATAGATAACATCTAAAACTCCATTTTGAATTACGATACTCTCTCTGTCCTGTCTTTAGCAACTGTGAAAATTCACCTTCTCACTACAACAGATGAGTTATTTCTTTATTTTCACACTGACACTGAAGTGAAAACTACAAAAAAAGTGGTAGAAGATGAAATAATTTTCTTATAATTTTCCTATTCAGGAGCCAGTGGATATTTATTTGGTATCCTTGAGATGATTAGCACTGGGAGAGGGAGATGGAAAAAAAAGTGACATGCGTGTAAAAAAAATAAAAAAGGAGAGAGTAGATATTAAGTCAGAAAATTTCTCCCCTTGAGATACCCCATGAAATTCCCATATCTTAGCTCTAATTTCTTTAATATAAATTTTCAGAAGGCTTGATCTTTCTGTGTACAGAGGAATTATCTTTTATTAATACAGCCCATTAAGCTGTGTGCATTGAGTTGTTCATACTGGTGAGAGTTCCCAAACTTTCAAAACCATTTCTGGAATGGCTTTTCCATGAAAATCCGTGACCTGTACATCATCCATGATGGTGTGCTGGGGCTGGAGATTTTAACTGGGTTTTTGTTTGCATCAGCTGGGCTTCTGACTCTTCAAGGCACCGTTTGCTCGGAGAACTCTGTTCCTGTGTTCTTCTGTTTCCTCTCGCTGCTGCAGCCACTGGAAGAAAATAAGGTTTGCTGTCGTTGTAAAAGAATTAGGAATTAACTCTTCCCCGATGTCTCCAGCACAGTGATCAGCTTTTTCATGTCTCCTGCTACCTCCTTCCCATGGCTGGGAATTCCAAGCAGGAATTTGGTGTTCAGAGAGTGCTCGGACCCCGCTGGGACTCCCACAGGAATAAAGCACATTAAAGGGAACAACCCCCACGGATCAATCCAGAAGCACCGAGGAGGAAAATGTCAATTCTATTGGAACCTCTGTGTTTATCCCAGCACATCCAGGTGCAGATACAGCCTGGAATGATAAGCAGCAGATAGGGTTGGACCACAACGTGAAATTGCAACAAATTTATCTGAAATACATGGTTTATATACAAAGGGATGGTCCCTTAAATCTGTAGGGAACGTCCTAATCACAGCTTCAGAATTCAAAGTGTAATATTTTTTTATCTGATATTCCTATTCCTTTTTTTCCTTCTGAAATACAATTTCCTGATATAAGGAGGGGGCATCTCTTCACTCTGTGATTATTTTTTTGACTATTTATTTTTTAATTAGCTTTTGTATTTAATTAGCTTTTCCAAATCACTCTCAGTAGTATTGGAATATTTGTGGAACAATCTGAACTCCCTCTGGTGGTCAGACAATACTTTTTGGAGTCTTACATCTGAAACTATCAAGGTTTTTTTCAGGGAAGGGTGGTGGTTGGTATCAATGGTTACATACTAAGATGCGAATTTTATGGTAACTCTCATCTATTTTTATGGTATTTTATTTTATGGTATCTCTCGTCTAATTCTGTGATAGATTTGGCATTTAAAAATTTCCTATGTCATAGAGAAAATTAGCTGAATAACTGTGAATAGAAATTAATTGTGTTGAAATTTTTTTAATTACAATTTGTAACCCCACCCCTTTCAACTGATAATTTCTTACACTTTAATCAGAACCCAAAGATAATTGTGGTGCCTTGTACTGCAGCTTGTACATAAGAAAAGCACAATCCTTACTCGTTTTACACCATATTTCTGAAACAGGGCGAGGAACAAACACCACAATTTAGGTAAAAGGTTTCATATGAGTTGTTCAAAAAATCCTACCAGCAAATGTCTTCTCGGTGTTGTGGATGTGAGTGATCTGAGAGCAGACCTGATGGGAAGATCAGGAACTGAGCTGGCAAAGGAAATGGGTTGGTTTTGCCTGGAATATAGAATTTAGGAGGAGACATTGATCTTGATGCCTTGGGGGGGCTACCTGAAACAGAGGCTGCACGAGATTAAGAGAATAAAATGGGTATTTATTGAAGGGCTTCAATGGATACCTTGGAGAGTCCAAAGCCTCTGAGAGGGCCGACACCCAAGATGGACAACGGTCACTTTTATCAGTTTGGTCCATTTACATATCAGGGGTTAATCCCCCAATTAGAGCTTCAGGTAATGAAGTCATTTACCCCCAGTTTTCTCCCCCCAACTCACTTTTGTTTATACTTTCAGGGCCTGAGACAGTGAGGTGTCCTGGGGTCCCAGGCCTGGAGAGGAATTGTTGTGTCTGACCAAAATGGGAGAACAGCAGCTGATGGGCTATGGAGTTTTAGAGTTATACACTAAAGCAGGACAGGACCTGAAAAATATAAAAGCTAAATCCTAAGGCATCAATCTCAGGTACAGCCCTGAGCAGAGGTAGCAGAATTTCCACAGCTGCTCCTTTGCTGTTACTGCTTCTGTCTCTCCTCCTGTGCAGGGTGAAATCCCCTCTTGGATAACCCTGGATGGGATGGAAACACCTCACAGCTGCTGCAGCTGCTGGAGAGCCACCAAAACAGCCCCAGCCAGCTCTGCCCACACTGCTCATCAAACCCAGAACTGAGGTGCAAAAAACCAACCCTGTCAGGGCTTGGTGTTGCTTAGGAAGTGCTCAGGGTGTTGTGTTCCTCGAGTGTTTTAAATATTCCTGAAATGAAAGTGCTTCCTAAACTTAAACTTCAGGATTTGCACGACTGTGCTGACCGTGGCCTGTGCTGAGCAGAACGGGAGAGCTCAAACCAATCATACAACAAATTCACGTTCTGATCTGTTCAAATGTGACTTTGGCAACAATCTCTCAGCACGAGTTAAGGCAGCCGAGTCAGTGAGTGCCAGTGCTGTGTCTATTAGAAAAGCAGGATCACTAAGTGTGTCATTGCCTATCAATATCACAGCCGATGCGAACAGATAAAAAACCTTCCTGGGAATATCTTTATCCTCAGCCAGGTTTTCAAGCCATTCCGAGGCGATGGCTCCCTCTTCAGTCCTGCAGCAGAGATCAACATTCGTTTCTCTTGGCAAATAAAGTTTATATGAATAATGGCAAACACAGTCACTGTCTTTTGCAAAGACATTTACTCCAGAAAAGCTGAACGAAATAATGAGCTGAACACTGGAAGTTTCATGCCAAACATCATGTGCAGCTCTTGGACTCTGTTTCTCCTTCTTGGGTTATTTTGTTTTGAGTGATTTCTCCTGGATGGAATATCAGGTCCTTGATCTCTGGACTGATTATGTGAGGTTAGCAAAATAATTGAAATGGAGGAAAACACAGATGATATAAGAAATGGAGGCACTGAGCAAGTACGGTGTGTATTAAACTGGCAGTAAAACAATTAGGACGTGCACTCATGCAATGAGCAAACACAAAAATATCTGCACACAGAAACATCTCGAGCAGAGTGAACAAAGCTGATTCCAGGCTCAGGATGATAATTTAGGCCATTTCATGAGCTCATCCTCGTGTTGTTTGACTAATATCAGCAGTTTGCTCCCATAAGTACAAAATGATGTTGAATCCTAATGGCCACTTAAGTCATGGAAACAATATAATTAGAGTAATAAATACAACTTCATGTTTTCATGATTAGAGTAATAAATACAATGCCGTGTTTCTATAATTTACCTGATTGTTAACTGCAATTTATTGTTATTAGCCCCTAGCACTTGAGGGAACAGGGGAGTGAACAGACAGACTGTACTGACTGTCCTTAAAATTATCCTGATTCCAGAGGGGGACGAGGGCTGGGAAAGGGCTGGAAATGTCTGGGAAGGTCGTGGGGTCTGCAATAATGACAGAAAAAGTGATGTAAACATAGAATCCCAGAGGGGTTTGGGTTGGGAAGGACCTTGACCATCATCCCATTCCAACCATGGGCAGGGCCACCTTCCACTGGACCAGGGGGGTCCAGGCCCCCTCCAGCCTGGGCAGCTGGGATTTGACAGGGGATGTGGGCCTGACATTTCTGGGTCTGAAAGATTTTTACCCTGCTAGCAGCTGCTGATCTTTTCCCAAGGGAAAATTTCTCAGGAGAGCTTCTTCTCAAAACAATCTTGGC
>VYZR01070982.1:0-34144 GCA_013400675.1 Oxylabes madagascariensis | reverse complement strand
TCACAGTTCAGGGCCCTGTGGTATGTAACCTCTTCCATTGTCATTTTTTTGTCACTCGCTCTTCTTTCTCCACAGCTAGAGCCTGTCTCAGAAATGGGTGTCAGTGCTGTGATTTCTGTATTTACACCCCCCTCACCAGCAGCTGAACAGCTGCAGAGGGAGAGATGACAACCAGAGGGTTTTATGCTGACGAGGCCCTGCACTTCATCATTCTGGCCAAAGCCTGCTTTTGTCCAGACTCTTCTTAATGGGCTTTTATTGAAAGCAGCCCAGTGGGGTCCCTTCCAACTCAGGATATTCTATGAATATTCAGGCATTTCCCCTTCCAGTGATCATCAATGCTTGGCAGGGAGTAGTGGCAAGGGCTGCCACATGTCTGGGATGGCAGAATCCCTGTGCTCATGCTGTGGCTGTAAATTACCCTGGAACACTGCAGGGAGCAGGAATAACCTGGGACATGGATGTGGAGCAGCAGGATGCTCTTTGCTTTAAAGGGTTCTGCCACACATCCAACTGTGTGCTTCTGTTTTAATCCAAGGGGCCACCAGGAATTAAAGGAGAGAAAGGAGACACTGGAATCCCTGGCATGCAGGTAATGGTAAACACCACTCCTTCTTCTTGTCCCAAAGATTTGCCCTTTTTTTTCTGAGTAGCTACTTTTAAAAAGTTCTGAAAAGTTGCTCTTGTCTGCTTGGGAACTGTCTGTCATTTTGGAATGCCATCACTTTCCCAAGAGAAACTGAGTCACTTGGTGTTAGAGGGACAGACCTATCTGGAAGCTGGATATGATGGAATTAAAGCTGGGATAACAGTCTTTGCTCTATGTAATGGATAACTCTCTTTCTTCTTCGACCTTTCTCTTCTGTCCTCTGTTACAAAGATGAATTAGGACAATGATAATCAGATGCTGACTTTACCCAGCATTTCTGATTTACAGGGCATTCCTGGTGTGCAGGGAGCTCCAGGCAGGGATGGACTTCAAGGTGCAAAGGTAAAACACCTCAACCCCAAGGTTTTGTGCATGAGTGCCTAAAAATCTGCTAGGAGTGTCCCAGCAGAGACCCAAAACATCCCAATGTACTCAGTGTAAAAGTGAATGGTCTTTTCACAAAGCCAGGGGGATTGGGGGGAAAAAAAATGGGATGTTTTCAGGTTTGGCCAAATTTGAGCAGATACCACCCTTCTTGCTGCTCAACAGATGCTTTTTTACCCATCTTTAGCAAGTTCCTGTTAAAAGCAGCACGTGGGAAAACATCTCACTGCTGATGAGGTCTCTTAGAATTCCTCTGGTTCATAAATGACTGGATTTGGCTTTGCAGGGGGTGAGGGGACTAGAAGGCACTGCTGGGCCTCCAGGACCTCCTGGACCAAGGGTGAGTACTCCCTGTGAGTGATGCACTCTGAAATCTGTTCCTCAGCAGAGTTTTGTGCTTTCACCTGGAAGTGTCAGGGCAAATCCCCTTCCTGGGGTACCAGGGGGAGCACCTGGAACATTGTGCAGGTGCCCCCTTTCCCTGCCACTCTCAGTGTAAGAAGAAAATCCTTGGCTTTCTCTGGCAAGTCCTGAGGAAGCTTCATCCCAGTGAGGAGATTCTTATTTTGCTATTTTCACTTTCCTGACACTACTGTTTTCCAACTGTTGGATTGAGTTGGAGGTGATTTAGCTTGTTAGACTGAAATCAGCAGGAGCTGGAGGATGCAGGCAGTGTGAAAGGTTTTCCCCCCACATCACTGCCAGTGTCTGCTGCCAGGGCTGGATGGAGATGGGTGTAGTTGCACTCTGTTGTGCCCAGGGTAGCAGAATTTTGAGATCTGTTGATTTACAGCTCCTAATTGGAAGGCACCACAGGAACACTTCATTTTACTTGGGAAACTGAACCAAATTTGGGTTTAATTGATGGCTGGTGGTCCTGATAAGTTACAGATTCTCACAGCTGAATCTCACAGCTGAGTCTCACCACTGAATTATAAGGAATTTGGCAGTGGTTGTGCTAAGTTATTTATAGGAGCCAAGGTTGAATTCAGCTCATAACTTTGACTTGTTCATCCTGGGAATATGTGGAGCTGGCAGGATTGAGCCTCATCTTTTTAAATATGAGGAAAGCACTGTCACCTTCAGAGCAAGCACTGAAAGCTGTTCCGGTGCTGCCTTGCAAACTTTTCTCATTTTCACTGTTCAGAAAAGTTGCTAATATCTACTGAGTTTAAATGTAATAGATGGAAAATTCTAAAACAAAGTATTTCTGCTAGCTGTTTCTGGCTGATTTTTTTCTTCCCTTTATGGCTCCAAAAGGCACAGAGAGTTCACAAAGAGGAGATGACCACAGAAGGCACTTCCCACTCTCTAAGCTGCTGTTGATGTTGTGAAGTATTAGAGGCCAGCACAAGTTTTAAAGGAAAAAGAAAACAACCATGTGGTGTTGGGAGGCTGAAGAGGAGGGCTGTGCTCTAGGCTATGTCTAAATCTGAATATATAATGAAAGATCAAAAGCCTGCAGGGTATAAACTACACTGCAGTTTGTCGGCAAAACTCAGCTTTGCTGGCTTGGCCATAATTGAGACAGTGATGGGAAATGACGTGAGCATGACTCACACACGATGTGCTTTAACACCGGGCTCCTGGCTGGACAGGAAACTTAAGGCTGCTGTTCCCTTGCTGGAGTCCTCTAAACTCCCACCGTGGGTGCCCCTGGAGCCCTTGAACAGCAAAAAAAGTTAGGAAATGACTGGATTTTTAATCTGTAATGTCTGCAGGGTTTTCAAGGAGCCACAGGCACCCGAGGCAGCAGTGGCGAGAAGGGACCTCCGGGTGATGTTGGGCCGACAGTAAGTTTCTGCTTTTGGGTCTCAAAGAAGGCCAAGACATGGAATAATTGAATGGAAATGAGCTGTTCCCACAGCAGCTCTTCCTCAGGGTCTGAAGAATGGTTTAAATTCACACTCATCCTTCTTAAGGAGATGTCTGGGCTTTCAAAACCCAGGCTACTGATCTGTTGATAAAGCATTCAGCAAATCTCCTTTTGCCCTCTCCAGATTCGCCTGCTACACAAAATCTAAACAAATTTGTGGTATAAGATTCTAGAATAAAGCAAGAAAGTCACTTCTGAGCTGGAGCAGCCAGCATTGGGCTTGTAGGTGAAACCACAGATCTAAATGTCACAGGGATTTCTTCTCCTCAGATGTTAAAACCCCCTGTCCTGTTGGGAAATCTGTTCTAAGAGCCCATCTGAGAAATTTCTGCATCCCTGTTGATGGTGCTTATCCCACTGCTCCAGTTACTGATTTATTATTGTTTTTCTTTGAAAACAAAGTGTTTGAGTATGAGTTCATACTTTTAAGTATGGACTTAAAGCTCTTACAATCACTCCCATGAGGTCAAGGAAACAACAAGAGTGTGAGAAACAACCTTTGTGCTCCATGTCTCACTAATGTAACACACACCTCCACTGAATTTCTTTGTTTTCTGTTCTTCCTTTCCTTTGACTTCTTTATCTTTAATTTTCTTTTCCCCTACAGGGGCTGCCAGGTCCCAAAGGAGAAAGAGGAGAGAAAGTGAGTTTTTCTTGGTGCCAGGTGACACTGTTCGTGCATCATACCTCAAAAGAGCGGGTGTGCTAACCTGAATTGCAACATTTGCTTACAGTTATAAGCCAAACCTCTCCAGTGTTGGTTGTACCTATTGCTTGTTGCCTTTCCTTTCACCTGCACAGGCTGGGCTGGTGGGGTATAAATAATCCCACAGCAGACAGGAGCTCCTTAGTATCATTTGCAGTAATGAAGCAGAAATGTCAAATGCAAATCCATTCTTTGCTGAGGAGGGAAAAACCAAACCCACTTGGCTCCACTTTGTTCTGGTTTAATGTGTTGCAAAAGGGGACTCATTTGTAATAATCATTGTCCATGCCCCAGCACAGAACCTTGGCAGTCAGGACATCCACACTGCCTTGGAAGGTTATTTTGTTGGGAAAAGAAGTTTTTCAAGTTTTTCTCATCCTGACTTCTGGTTAAATCAAAATGCCGTGACTTTCTAGGAGTCATTCCCAAGACTGACTTATGCAAATTTGTCTCCAGACAGGGATGAGGTGCTTTTGTCTCAAGTAAATGCCTCAGAATTATAATTTTTAAGAGTATTCTCCTTCCAATCCTACCAGCTTTTCCTTTTCTAGACCTTTTTTTTCACACTGGAACTTTCCATTTCCCCCTCCTTTGGGTGTTGAACAGAGCAGTTTTTTAAGCCTGGATTATCTGCACTGTGACCCAGCCAGAGATGTATGTTTTATAAACAGTTCTGGAAGTAGGTGCATTAGGTATGAATTTTCACAGTCAGTGTTTATTTTTAAGCAGGTTTTTGCATTTTTATTGCTTTTCCCTACTTTACTAAAACTTTCTGAAGGGCCCATCATATATGATTTATTCAAAATAGAGTAAGAATCAATATTCATAGAAGATGGAGTCAAAGATAGCATGTTATAATATCTGATCATAATAAATGTTTTACATATCACAGAACACTGAGTTATAGACTTAGCATCTTTTCTGATAAAATTTGAGGGTGAAATTTGCTCTCCCTTTTTTGGTACTTATTTAGATTCGGTCTGGGCCTTTTGATGTGGAGGAGAAATGAAATTATTGATGTTTCCAATTTCAATTTTCTGGTTTCAGAGCTTCGTGATAAATAAATAGAGCTGCATTTCACAGTAATTAATATCTCTGGAACTCAAGCTGAGAAAATGAATGGGCTGAAAGCTATCATGCATTATGGGATCGATCCTTTCTAAAAGATATTAAAACTTCCTTTTTTTCTTAATTAATAAAAAAAATGCTTCATTTTAGGGGGAACCACAGTCTTTGGCCACAATTTACCAGCTCGTTAGCCAGGCTTGTGAGCGGATGATTCAGAGTGAGTAGAACCAACTCAGCTCCTGAGTCTGTTCATGTGGTGATGGGACAAGAGGGAAGGGCTTTAATGAGAAGGATTGGATTTATATCAGATCTAAAATTGTTCCCTGTGAGGGTAGTGAGGCCCTGGCACAGGGTGCCCAGAGAAGCTGTGGCTGCCCCATCCCTGAAAGTGTCCAAGGCCAGGTTGGACAGCACTTGGAACAGCCTGGCATAGTGGAAGGTGTCCCTGCCCATGGCAGGGGGTGGAACAAGATGAGTTTAAGGTCCCTTCCAACCCAAACCAGGCTGTGATTCTGTGATCCTATGACTCTCCAGAACTGGAAAACCAGAAGAGAGACAGCCTGAAGCTGTGGTGATCCCAGCAGCTCCCAGCACCCTGTGCCCTGCTGAGCACCATGAACAGCACATGTCCCGTCTCAGGCTCTGAGCGCTCCTTGGGCATTAGCACAGAAAAGACCTGCAAAATATTTATCTGCAAAACCCTTTGGTGTTTTGCAAAGCCTCCTTTATTTCTTAAATGGAAAAGCTTGAAACTAATTTGAGAGAAATTACTCTTCCAGCGATACGTGCTGATTCCTCCCGAGGCGAGGCAGTTTTGTCAAGCTGCTGTGCTGTGATGCACAAAGAGAAGCAGTGCCTTGTCCAAGGTCAGGCAGCAAAGTCATCACTCAGCTGCCCATCTTCATCTTCTGCCTTTCTCAGTTTGGACTGACAGCTTTTTAGCACTAGCTGATCATTCTAAGTACCTTTTTAGACAAAATCCTTTGGGGTTTATTTCTCTTCTGAATTTCCCAGCCGAGGAAACGTTTATTTTCTGTCTTGCCTTCCCAGCTCATGTGTTGAAATTTGATTCATTCATACATGAACATGCAAGGAAGCCAGTTCCCATTTGGGAGGAAAGGTTAAAACCAGGAGAACCAGGACCACCAGGTCCTCCAGGCCCACCTGGGAACAGTGGAGAAAGAGGAGAGAATGGCCCCCCTGGACAGCCAGGCAAAGACGGGTATCCAGGAGAGAGAGGTATGGACAGAAGTGTTCATAAGCATTTTTCACTGCATCTTTGATACTTTAACTAAACATCTCAGTTCCTCAAGCAGTACTGTTTAGATAATCCATGATATTATCTCATTTCATTGCCGTTTTCCTTTTGGACTTCTCCATTCTAGGAAGAGACACCCAAATTATAAATCTCAACAAATAAGGAGAAGCCAGATGCAGCCCACTCTATTTTCAAGCTCTGCATGGAAGGAAAGGCCAGTTTAGCACCATTTGTAGGTTTGGGGGGGGTGGAGAGTTTAATTTTACAGGGCAGGAGGCTTTTGCTACAGAAAAGCAGCCATTTGGGTGAACACATGGTGATGGAATAGATCAGCTTTGGGCAGAAATGAGGAGTGTTGGAAAACACTGATGGAAGGCATGAGGGAACTGAAGAATCTTTAAAGGGGAAGTAAGTTTCTGGAGCAGTAGTTTCAGCAATGAAAGACTCAGACATGACTAGAGAAATAGATTAATGCAATCTCAGAAGTGGCCTCAGTTATTGCACACGAATGAGTGAAAGGTGGGAAGGTGTTTTGCTTGGATTCACAGACAATGTTTGTCAGTGGCTCAAGTAATTGTCTGTCAAAATAAAAAGAAAAACATTGGTTTCAGCAGTGTCCTAACACCTCTGAGTAACTGGAAGTGTTCTGTTTAACTCCTTCCTCCTGCAGTAGTCAGTCTTAGCTGGTATCTGCAGAGCTTATCAAAATGTCACTTCAGAGAGAAGGGAGTAACAACCTGCAGATTTTTCCAGCCTGTCAAGCAGGAGAGGGAAGAAGATGGATCTCAATAAAAAACCACCAGAAGGACATGGCTGATCAAAATATTTTCATCTTAAAACAATGAAAAAAATCCTATTTTGTCAAAATGTACCTGGTTTCTCTGAGAGGTACTAGTCTCACAAGTAATTTAACAGGAAAACATCAATCCTGGCTGACCAGCACCTGGTCAAAGAGACAGTTCAGCTTTGTGATTTGTTTGATCCACATGAAGAGCACAGAGGTGGAGCTGACCCTCAGGCTGGTGCAGTAACACTATTCTATGAATTTCTCTGTGAAAAACATTCATTCCCACCCACATTGGGCTACAAATCAGTGCTGCTTGGATCAAAGAAATCAGTGCACTGTTGGTCAGAACAAGAGTATGTGCCCAGACTGAATGAAAGCAAATGGGTTTCCCAGTGTTGCCAAGGGCTGTGACTCCACTTTGACGCATGGAGAGACTGCAGGAGCCTCAGTTCGGGGTGAAATTCGACATACAGTGAAGCAACACTTATCTCTTATCTGTGAATAGGTGCCCCAGGGCCCAAAGGAGAAAAAGGGATGTCTGGAGCCAGTGAGGAAGGAAGCCCAGGACCCAGAGGCAGAACAGGTAGAGTGATCACAACCTCTGTTTATTGATCCAGCAAGGCCGTTTGATGGCCACCAGCTCTCAGATCCAAAGCATCATCCAGCTGAAGGACCTCTGTGGTGGGGTTGGGCTCACCTTCCCACCTGTTGGCAGCATCCTCAAATGGTTCTTCTCTGCTAAAATGGAAGAGATTACTCCAGGCAGCTTCTTCCCTCTGGTACCCATTCCGAGGGGATATGATGGATTTTGAGGACCTGAGACACGTGCTGGGGGTTTTAGTTTTGCTGCCTTTTTACATGCAAGACCAGATGCTTGGGGGATAGAAGCTCTGAAAATTCAGCTCGTGGAACATAAGGGTTTGTGAGTAATCTGTGAGGATTTGGCGTACTCCTCCACCCTGATCCCTGCTACTTGGGATCTGTGGGAAGTTTGCCACTGGCATAACAAACCAGGCACTGTCAAAAGAGTGTGGTCAAACACGTTCTTCTTCATTTAATTTTCTATAGTTGAGATGTAAAGACACAAAACCCAATGACTTTGGGGATCCTGGGGTTAAAGTGATTCTCTGCATTAACATGTAGGTGGATTTGGGGTTCTCATAATCAGGCTCCATTTTTAGGCAAGCTGGGCACCCTTAAGGTGAAGAATACTGGGATTCAGGTACTGGGATTCAGAACAGGTTTTCCAACAGGCAGGTCCTATTTATCCACCAAAATGAGGAAGCCATGCTCAGAAAATTACCTGCCATGTAGGATGGAGGAAAGTACAGAAGAGTTATTCCCCTGCTAAAGCAGATGTGCTACAGCTTACAGTGCTTCTCCTTCTGCAGGCCCACCAGGAGAAGTTGTGCAGGGGAAACCAGGTCCCAAGGGCTACCCTGGGAATGTTGGTCCTCCAGGTTTCCCTGGTGTCAGAGGGCAGCCTGGGCAGCCTGGACATCCTGGGGGTTGTGATCTCTCTGGGTGTTATGAGGCCGATAGAAGAGGTAAGTGCTGACTGCATCAGTACAAGAGTTATGATTTTATGACTGGTCCCTGGTTACTCCTCTTGAGCCAGGCAGAGACCTCTGTTCATCCTTCAGGCACCATCAGTCCTGCAAAGCCTCCTCTGCCAAGCAGTCAGGGTGATTCCCATGCAACCCACATGGATAAAAGCCACTTCCATGGGCTGTTCCTCAGCTGTCTTGCATGGATTAACACAAAACTGCAGCAGTAGTCCAGCAGGTGGGGAGTGATCATGGGGGATCAGTTCTTCATGTCCCCAGCAATGTTTCCATGGGGGATGGAGGGAGGAACAATTCCTCACTTCCTACGTTTACATTTCATGGAGGCTCAGTGGGACAAAGACCAGGGTGATGAAGAAATTCACTGGCACTAAACAAAGGTTTACAAGGGAAAGGGATTAATTCTGTGCCATTCCTTCTCAGAGCCTGACACTGATTTATTTATTTGCTCAGTGGCCTCATGCTTTCCACACACAGATTTTTTCCCCTGATGGCTGGGGCGGAGGCAGCTGAAGACATCGTTTTTCCCTGGCAATCTCTGGAAGAAAACTCCACCACTCCAAAAGAAGCAGCAGCCCAAATAGCAGATGTGTTATGTTTTTTTAATGCCCCATCACTTCTGTATGGACAAGTCAACCAAACTCCACAGCCACAGCCTGTGTCTGGCTGAGCCATCTGTCTGCACAACTGCAGAGCTCAAACTCACATCGCACGTCCCACAGCAAGACCAAAGCACAGCTGGACACTCAGGCTGACAGACTTGTAAGAAAAAGAAATACTGTATTGAAATGCTCAGAAATAACAGATAATTTCTGCCAGATTGTCTGCTTGTGGTTTCTTTTTGTCAGTTGTTCCGTGTCCCCAGCACAGAGAAAAGCAGCACCTCGTAACCAAAGAAGCAAATCCACAGGAGCAAAGCTGCATTTTCTGTTGGCTGCCAAGGTAACACAGTCTAGCACCATCTTGGCTGTTTCTGCTTTTGGCAGAATGCTGATGGTTTCCTTTCAGGGGTGTTTTGTACACAAACATTGCAGCCAGAGATCACCTCAGTGTGGTGTGACAAACTGCTGTTCAGCTCCTCTGAGACTTGGTAACTCAGCAAAGCCTTGCACGAGTAACAACCCTGTGCTGAGAGGAGCTGGAGATTCACCCACTGCCTTTTCCATGTCTCCCTCCTGCAGGCTGAGCAGCTACTTTACATTTTATCAGGTGAAATATTGAACAGGCTTTTACTCATATGACATGGAGGTAATTGCTGTGTTACACGCCTTTCCCTGCCATCAGCTGAGATGTGTCTGCAAGAAACCATGCAGATACTGATAAAAATGTTCCTCCTTTGCAATCACTGCTTCAGGCTGGGCTGGATCATTGCCTGTAATGTGCCCCAGCTTCAGAAACAAACCTTCCTGAACTCTGGTTTAAACCCTAACCCTAAAGAAGAGTGGCACAAAAGGTATCAGTATACAGATTTTTCAAAGCTGTTAAGAGGTAAAAAATGGAGCATCATGAACATTCCTCTGCATTTATTCTGGATGTGTAATTTCTGCAGTTACATACAGGCTGGCAGCCTGGGTGTTCATAAAGCCAAGCTTTGAAAACTTGGCAGCAAATACATCACACTTAGAAAGTAGATTGTCACATCAATACCGAGGAGAAGGAGGTTTACCTTAAGAGAACTGACTTTTTTAGACAAGGAGTCTAAATATTATTTTTTCTTACCATTAAGGAAAAATCCTATAGAGGTAAGAAATTCTGGTAAAGGAACATTGGAACATGTCAGACTTGTGTGGGAGCCAACCTACAACACAAGTCAGATAAAATATGGTTAGTGCATGCTGTAAGTATTTAAAGTAGTCCTCGGCTTTATGTATGTTCATTATCTAGAAACTCCCAAGAATTAATATTTTCAGTATGACATACATTCCCTTTGGAAAATGAAGGGAAATGCACAGAAATACCACTCTGATAGAAGTAACTTTTCTGTTCACTGTGGAGCTCTCCAGAGTAGCCTTGACATATAAAATGGAAACCTTTTAGCTCAGATGAAGTGTTGTTACAGACAAAGCTCCAGTCAGAAGAAAAAGGAGAGGTCAGAGGAGCTGAAGGCTGCAGCACAGAAGGAACACTGTGTTTGGAAGAGACACATTCCCAGGAACACCCTGCACAGGTGTTGAGAGTTGCAGTGTTTCTGTTTATACAAGCCAAAGAGCTTTGGAACTGTGCTCTCCAGATTCCTTGGGGAAAAAAACCCAAAAAACAACAAACAAAGCCAAACCCATGTTAAGTTGGTTCAGAATGGTTCTGAATTTAGCACTGAGTATAAACTCCAAAGCTGTGATAACGGGCAGGTGAAAGCAGTGGGCAGCAAAGGCAAAGAGGTGAGAGGGGTGCCTGCATAGCAGAACAGAAAATTATTCCCATGAAATGCTCTCAAAGTGGGGAAGGTGGGCAGTGCAATGAGGAACATCTGCATTTGCAGGTTATTCTGCTTCCTTTCTGACTTGAACCAGTGCAGCCAGATTCCCAGTTCTGGACTTGCTGCTCTGCCTGTTCAAATTAGTAACCACAGGTGATTTGAGACAGAGCTCCCTCGTGTTTCTTTATCAACTGTTTTTGAAAATTGCTCACATCTCCTCACTGCGTGTCTTGGGATTTGATCTATTTTGGTGGCATTTCAAGTGGTATTTGCTTTGGTCTAGTTATTTCAGATACAGTAGGAACAGTCAGACTTTAACAAAATTGGGTCCCAGCAGGGCTATTGATTAGGACGCAGACAACCTGCACAAACAACTTGTCCATTTATCTTCCTAAACTTTGTCCCATGAGTGGTTTGATTTACTTGAAATCAAGGATATTTAGTCCATGTAGTGTCACAGAGCCTGTGCCAGTGCTTTGTAACCCAATTCCTTGAGCCAAGGAGCTTTTCTGCTGTGAGATTTTAGGAACTGAGAGTTTGACCCACCTGGTGCAGGTGGAATCTGGCAGAGGCTGAGGACCTTTCAGTGACATATTTTTGCAACAAGCATCTTTTTGAGGTGTTATCTCTGTCTCAGGAGTAAGATACAACCACAGGAGTAACCAGCAATGCTGTTAACAAGCAGCAGAACTTGTTATGCCCTTTCTCCATGACTCAACAGCTTGGCTGGACCAGAATTAAAGGGCTGGAAACAAAAAGATATCCTGGGAGTGGATAAAGTGTCATTAATGGACATCACTGCAGTGGGCGTGGCCCAGATGGGACCACAGAGCCAGGTGGGGCTGTTATGGGGCTGATTTTCTTAGGATTGTACATGAATCTTGCATTTCACATCTGCACCTCTCTGCCTGTCTGCCTTTACACCAGGGAATTTCCTTGAGTCAAATTTCTTGATAAATGCCTAACTTCTCCAAAAGGGAGGTGTTATAAGCCATGTGGATTAGCTCATTGGGGAATGAGATGGAAATCAGCCCTGGAAATGCTGGGGAAATGGGGATTACATAGATCATCCCACCAGCCAGCTGCAGATAAAATACCCTGCGTCCTCTGTGGCTGGGAAGATGATCTGGACAAAGTGGGAAAAAGGGAAGCAGGAGAAAGAAGGTGTAGGGAAAAACAGAATAATGGAGGTAACTGAGGTTGTTACAGTCACTTTTGTTCCGTTCATGCCCAAAGGAGCAGTACTGGAGGGAAAGCATCAAACACCACGGTAAGAATTCAATCTCTCCTGCACAAGTAAAACAGAAAAGATCAACACCCATATCTGTTGTCTTTGATGCCTTTGGGGTCTCTGAGCTTAGTTTTGCACTCCTGGAACCTGAAAACCATTTACTTAGCTCTGTATCTCTTCCAAGACACTTTTAGAGCTCTTGTTGTGTCCCTCTCTTGCTTCCTCACTTTTTTCTGATGTCAGCTTGTTCACTCAAGTCCTGGGAATCATTTCTGAGCTGGGAGCATTACAAATGCCAACAGTCTGGCTGCATGCATTTTCCTGGAGTCTTTCATATGCTAAAAACCTTTCTTTGTGTTCCATGGGTTTGAAATAGCACAATTACTCATTATTCTACAGTTATAGTCTGGTTCATGTCCCAGTTTTATTCCAGTTTCTGATCACTGAATCCTGTGGAGGGATAGCATCCTCCTAAACAACCTCCAAGATGGAATAACCTGCCTAAGAAACAGCAGTAGATGTTGTTTTCTAATTTCTCCCCTTAGACTTTAAAAGGGGGCACAGAAGCAAAACCAAGAATTTATTTGAACTTTAACCTGGGAAACTACTTATGCAACATGTGAAGAAATGTAGTTATCAGTGTATGAAAACTGCTATGACATCAACAAAGCAGGGGATGCCAGGGAGCTGCCCTACTCCAGCTTCTCCCCAGACACCAGTAACACCTCTGGAACTGGTTACAGCTGTCACTTCTCATCTTGTCCTCCCAAACCCTCTGATCCTGCAGAGGCACTGACTCCTCAGGGACACAACCACATCCTTAGCACTCCTAATCACACCCGGTACTTCTGAGGTGCTAATGGAGCTCTTTCCTCCTCCCCTCCTGCGTGGCAGGACCGTTCTGCCCGGGATTTCACACCCTGCTCTGTTGCAGCCAAAGTGCCCTGTCGCCCGTGTAGCCTTCTGAGGAGAAATGTTTTGTATGCTTATCAAGATCTTTCTCACACTTTAAGTATCAACAAGTGGTTTGTTTTCATATTTTCATGGAGGAGGAGAGAGTTGAGTGACCGTTGACCTGGCCAGTGGGCCAGAGAGGTGGCAACTCTCACCTCCAATCCATAGATCTCGTTAGAATTCTATAAAATGTGAAAGATATAAATAAAGTCCCTCTTTTTCCAGCACGACTCAGCGTGTGGAAGCAATCCTTTCCTGTCGTTGCTCCACAGTGCCCCGCTCCCCTTGAGACAGTGCCCTTCACACGGTGTGCACCGGCCACAACTTTGAGCAGGAAAGGGGAAAAATGGAGATGAGCCCTTTGCTGTGAACAAAGCACGGCCTGTGCCTGTCCCTGCTGAACTTCCCAGTATGTCACCTTGGACACTTGGCTCTTCTTCTGTCCTTAAATCTTCACCAGTTCTCCTGGTGCCTCCAAGCCGCTCCCTCCTGCCCCGGGGCCCAGCAGCAGCTCTTGCTGTCCCTGGCTTGGCTTTGGCTGTCGCTGCTGTGCTTGCCAGGAGACGTGAGCAGAGACTGGAGCTGCTGCTGACTCCATCCCAGCTGGAAGCTGCTGCTTTTACTGCTAAGAATGTGCATGCACAGCCAAGCCTCCCACCTGCTCTGTGCCAGCCATGCCCATGTGCTCAGGAGGAGGAGGAGGAGGGAGCTCTGAGCAGCTGCTGTGGGCGCTGCTGTGATGCGATGCCCCGACCCAGCAGCGCCCAGGGTCGGAAATCTTCCACCCTGATGATCCTTTTGTCAGTGCACTCAGAATGTGGAAAGGGTCACCCTGTGACCCGGCGGTGGCTGTGACAGAGCAGGGCAGCCCCGCTGTGCCCAGCCCTGCACACGCACCGCTGCTGTGCTGGTACATTTATGCACTAGACCTTGAACATGTTCGCCTGTTTGTTTTCCTTTCATTGCCATGAGCAAACTCACTGGCTGTGAAAAGGGATAAATTATCATCTCCAAAGGCTGAGTCTCTCTTCATTCTGAAAACAAGCAACGAGGAGCAGCAGCTCGGCTCCCTCAGCCTCCCGCCCGTGCTGAGCCAGCACAGCTCTTTGTGCAGCTGGCCCAAACCGTGGCTACTCCGGTTTCTTTGTGAGCCAAACAGATTTTAAGCACTTGGCTGAGTCTGCGAACACGGAGGTCAGTTGTAGTTTCTTAGATGAGGCCGATCACTGCATTGATTTTTAACCTGCGCTGTTTGGGCTGACGCAGTAACTTGTATTTCAGAGAAGTCTCTGAACCCCACTGTTTCATTTCCAGCATCGCTGTCACAAGGCTGAGCAGCTCTGTGCTGCTCACGGAGCCGTGTGGCAGGAACCTCGTGTGCCAGGCGTGAGGGGTGACACACGTCCCACCCGGGCCCTCCCCTGGCTCTGCCTTCCACCAGCACCTTCTGTGCTGGTCCCCAGGCACCTGCCTGCCTCTCTGGTGTGTATTCCCCTAAATTCAGGGCAGGGTAAACTTCCCAGTGCCCAGACAGTCTCACAAGTGCTGATCCCAGCTGTGGGGCGTGGAGGAGGTGCTGGGCACACCCAGATCCCAGAGTTGCCAGCCTGGTTTTGAGTTGTGCTCTCACAGCAGGCCCTGAGGCAGCTGGATTTCTAGCCCAGGTCTGCCCCTGCCTGCACACACTGGTAAAATGTTCATAAGCCCTTCTGCCTCTGAGAGCTCTGAAGGAAGCAGGGAGACACTGGGCTGCTCCCAGCTGGCACCCAGCATTGAGGATGGGAACAGTGAGCCAGACCAAACTGAGCTGGACAGACTGAAACACAAGAAGTTTCACCTCAACATGAGGAAAAACTGATTTACATTGAGGGTGGCAGAGCACTGAGGATGCCCCAGGAGGTCATGGAGTGTCTCCTTCTGGGACCTAAAAAACCAGCTCTAGGTGACTCTGGCACATTTCTTTATTATCCTGACATCATCCTGGATTTCTGTTCTGGCTTCCCCGTGTCTGGGTACCTTCCCCACCAACACCAAGGCTTTTACAGCTCAGGGTGACCTTCTGCTGCTTTGCAGAAGCCATAACTTGGATCCAGGAGATTTCCTCTGAAGGTACCCTAAAGTGTTACCAATGTGGTCCCAATCTTCACCCCAAATCCTCCCTCCATTTGCCTGACCCTCATTCAGCCCCAGTCTCCAGAGTTCCTGGAAGGCACTGGCCAAAGTAAAATCTGTATAAAATCTGCATCTGCTGTGCTAATGATCACTGTTGGTTCCAAGCAGTCATCTAAGCCTTTCCAGACTCTCTGCCTTCACCAGCTGAACACAGACCACATCCTGCACAGGTATCCCAAATTCGGAAGTTTATTTATAAAATGACTCATACAGGGACACACAGTCCTGCAAGACTTCAGCCTGACAGGGCAAAATCACTGGGCAGGGCACAGTGAGACTGCTGAGGGTGAATGGAGCTATTGCCAGGGGCTGGTTTGAGGATGCTGAGCCCCTTTCTGTGCTGCTTTAGGGACAAGCTCGTGTTCTTACACTGCTGGGTATATGCCAATGAATGCCACCATGCTATGTACAGACTTTGATAAGAACTTTTCCCCTAAATTAGATGGAGGAGATGAAAATGGCTTGGCAAAACAATGTGACCTCGGAAAGGATTCCCCGAGAGCTTGGGAGCAGCTCAAGTGCGGGCACTCAAAGGGCTGCCCCCATTTCTCTGTTCTCTCCTTCCAGGTGAACTAAAATCCATAGAGTGGGATAGTGGGACAATAACTTCTTCCCTTTGGTGCTAGATTTAGATCATTCCTGCCAGCCACGGCGGGAGAAAGAGCCCAACAGTTCCCAGCAAGCACACAATGATGAACATCCAGAGGAAGATCCTGTCGATGACCATGGCGACGTACTTCCAGTCTTCCTTCACCTGGAACACAGAGGGGAGAGGCCGAATATTAACATTTACTGGAGATTAAAACTTACAAAAACTCTTAGAACTTTATTCCAAAGTAGGATATCTTCATATAATTCCAGAGATAGGAGGGGGAGGTCTCGCTCCCACTTAGTGGTCCCATAAAACAGCAAAGGTTTATTCCATCAATTACCTGAGAGATTCCCAGACTGCAGGGGTGTGCATGTGGAGCCACAAATCCCTATGGATAACACAGCCCTGTGCATAATTAAGGTCATCTGCACGCTCACTCTCCCATTTTCCATCAGCAGCAGCTGTAACTGGGCGTGTAAATGAGGCTGTGATTCAAGCTGGGGCAGTGGGGGGTAAGAAATTACTCCTTTCCCCATGCTCATAAAATGATTTGCTTACAGATTAACAAAGCCAAACTCTTTCTGTGAAGGGATTTAAAGCTTTGGGTGAATAACTAGTGAAAATGAACCAGCAAATAAAATTCCCTCACCCTCCTTTTCCCCCATTTTTGTCTTGATGTGGGAGGATTTTCCAGCAATTCCTCTCTGGGGAGGTCTGGTACCGTGAGGCAGAAATGGTGAATGACTGCTTCATTAAGAAACCATATATATGTGAACATTGCTGTTATTAATTTCTTTCCCAGGAAGAGGCCTGATCAGATGGTAAAGTTCTATTTGATATGACTGTAGCCATTATGATTTCCTACAATTTCCCACTTGGTGATTAATAGACCAGAGGGCTGAAATCTGGCATGCTGCCTTCTTCTTTGGGGAAAACATCTCAGCAGGAGCCCGCTCAAACCTCTCCAGTGGCTGAGTGGTGAAAGGAGAAAGGGACAGCAAAGCTGCCAAAAATGCATTTTGGTAAAGGGAGCAGTCCAGATATCAGTGAAATGCCATTTGCAGCAGAGGAGGTTTCCACAGGTACAGTGGTGTTGCTGAGCTCCTTGGCTCAGTGAGCAGCTTTGTGAGCTGGGAAATGAGGCATGCACTGGAGATCATATTATATTTTCTTTGAACAAAGCATTTTCAATTTCAGGAACACCTGAACATTGTCAAAAGCATAAGAATGGGTTCAATGTTTTCATTCAATGGATAGATTTATTCCTTTTAACATCAGCATTGAGTTAAGCCAGCTTTTACTATTGCATAGGCAGAGAAAACAACTAGGTTCATCCTGCATCTTGTCACCTTCTTGGGAAAAATCATGTTATCTTATGACTGTACAGCCCTCTGCACAACCATCTGCAATTAGAGTAAGTAAAAAAAAAAAAAAATTGACCCTTGAAACCAAAAGGAATTCTCTCATCCCAAGCTTCTCTAATTTCCTTGGGTTGTGAACTGTAATTTATACAAATTTATAAGATCATGTAGTGACAGGACAAGGGGGGGATGGCTTTAAACTGAAATAGAGTATTTTAGGTTAGAAATTAGGAAGAAACATTAGAAATTAGGAACATCCCTGGAAAGTTCAAGGGCAGGTTGGATGGGGCTCTGCTCATGGTAGGTGGAATGAGATGAGCTTTAAGGTCCCATCCAACCCAAACCATTCTGTGATTCAAAATTCTGTGATAAGAGCTCAGTGGATAACTCCCTTTTACTGCACCTATTTTCTGACCTATTCATCACTTGCTGAGAGCTGGAGTCTCTGGTGCTTAAAATTCCTCATGAGAAAGGCACCTAAACAAGCCCTGGATGATTGCTTTTATGGGATTAATGTCTTGTGATGTAATCAATGTGTAAAGCAAACCTGAAATTTCCCACCTGCTGTTCAGCTGGAAGGCTGGATTGAGTAAATAATGCCTCAGTCAGGTAAAATAACTTTCTTTGAATATTTATGCTAGTGAAAATAAGTGTTAGTTCACACTGAGAAAAGAAACTTAATGAGTCTCTCTCTGAGCACAGAAGAGGAAAGTAGAGGAAGAACAAT
Organism: Oxylabes madagascariensis; assembly: GCA_013400675.1. Taxonomy (NCBI): domain Eukaryota; kingdom Metazoa; phylum Chordata; class Aves; order Passeriformes; family Timaliidae; genus Oxylabes; species Oxylabes madagascariensis. Next base: position 16,398 of record VYZR01070982.1, on the reverse strand, counting down.
TTGGACAGGAATTTGCTTTCTAATGTAATGGTGTATGCAGAAATACTGATCCCATCTTGAAAATGATGGCTGGGAGTGCATCAGATGCTTGTAAAACCAATATCCAGCTTCAGACTGAGAGCACAGAGGGTGAAATTGGAAATTATGGGGAGATAATGAAAAAAAAAAAAGAGGATGAGGCAGAGAAAATTATTTGGATTTTGTGTTTTGTGTTCTGCCACCATCGTAGCATCTCCTCATGGTCCAGCAGCCCACGTGGAGTCTGATCCGCAGACGTCTCTCTGATATCCATGCAGCTGCCAACATCTGCCACCACAACTCCTGACCTCTATTTTCATTAGTTTTTAAGAAGCTCACTCAAAATTATTTTTGGGAAACAATCAGGGGAAGAAGCAGCTGACTCCCACACTCTCAAACTCCCGAAAAGTGGGAATCTGCAGCTCTTCCCTGCTCCTGCTCCTTGTGGGTGTGAGCCTCAGGATCTGAGCGGAGGATTGAGGTGCCTTGGTGACATCTGATCCCCAGGACCTGGAGTCTGCAACACAGATTAGAGCGGTCCCAGGTGGTTTTATTGTACTTTGTTAAAAATAATCCTGTGAGATTATCCTGTTTCCTCCCCCTCAGCTTTATTCCTTCCCATTTTATTTTTAAATTTCTTCATATCAGAGTATTCTGGAGACGCACACAGCCATGGACAGAATGACTTCCCAGATGGTGCTGGTGGTGTCTGGTAATTTTGGCTGATGTGTGACACGGAGCTTGTTTTGCCTTTCAGTCTGTAATTAATTTCTAATGGCATTTCCATCATATGCCAGGACAAGTCTGCCGTGCGTTTTCCCCAGCGCCCCATTGTGCCTGCATTGTTTGCAGATATCTTTCTGTAACAAACAACTGCCTCTTGCATTTCCCATTTTCTCTTCGCTGGAGCACTTAATTAAATGAGCTATTTACTTTTAATTTAGAAGCTCTGCCCCTGTGGCAATGGAGCTTTAGCTTTAGAGGAAAAAAAAAAAAAAAAAAGAAAAGAAAAAAAAAAAAAGGCGTGAGAAAGGAAACCCGAGTGAGGCCTGGAGCAATCTACCCAATCCAGCGGAAACAATGGCCCAGGAAGAAAAACCAGTTTCTACACATAAGCTAGAACAGGCTGGGAACGCTGGAGGAGGGTAGGAGGCTCCCNCTTTTTATTTATGAGCTGTTCCCCTGGGGCAATGGGGATTTTACTTTAGAGGAAAAAAAAAAAAAAAAGAAGAAAAGAAAAAAAAAGAGAGGAACTTAAAAGAAGCTCTGTTCACTCTGTTCTCCTTCTGGGAAGGTGAATGTCTCTGGAAATATTGCCCACAAGACAGCAAAATGTGTCTCAGCAACCACATCAGAGGTGCCTGCTGATAGATTTATTGAAGACTTCCATGAAGAAATTGCTGAATTTGATTTTAAGATGAAAGCAAATTTCTGAGTACTGATTTTTTCCCCCAATAAATTCTCATTTTATTAGATCAGTTCTGCTCCTCACAGTATATTTCAGTTCCAGAAGATCATTTTCCTTCCTCTTTTTCATTTCCACAGGGAGAAAAAAATTGTGCTTTCCTACTTTATGTTACTTGGGTCCAGAGAGAGAAAATAGTGCACCCCACAATGGAGTCAGCATTGCCCCCTCTATCTGTAAATTCAAGCTCTGCCTTCCGTGCCAAGCACAGCTGCTGGGGAGCAGTGGAGAAAAGTCACCCCAAGTCCCCAGGGGAGCCACAAACCTGCCCACAGCTCATTGCTGGATGTTTTCCTGGTGCCGTTCCTCACAGCCTGGGCTGGCAGGAGGTTGGGTCAGAGACCAAAGGCTCCCAGTTGCTCCTTTTCTTCTGCTTTTGATGTTTAGTGCTGCAAATAGCTTTCTCCTCAGGATGATCACTTAATTTCAAGAGGGTAGAGCAGCAGAAGGTATCAGAAGAAAATTTGTGGCTTCTGAAGACTGCTTCATTAAAAAAAATTAAGAGGAAGGAATCCAAAATATTAATTGAGTCCATTCTTGTTAACACCAACCAGCTCAGCAGGGAGAATCATTTGAAATGGGAAGTATTATTGGAGCAATATTTTTTCATTTGCACCATGGGGGAAAAATTGAGCTAAACTCAACTGACATCCAAGGGTTTACTTGTGATTATTGCCAGAGGGAGAGAGCAGAGTTTAATTCCTGCACTCCTAATGTGCTTCTGAAGTGCTTCACCCTGGTAAGGAGTTTTGGACTGGCAACTAATGAAGATGAGGATTCACAGCCCATCTCTGCCACAGATTTGTTCTGTGACCTTGAAGAGGAAGTTTGTGTTTTGGCTGTAGCTCCTCAACATAAGGAATTAACAGCTCCTTCCTCAAAGGGATGCTGTGAAGCAAAATCAATTGAAGGACAGAGGCCCTTAACTATGATACCAAAGAGTATAGAAATGGACAGCAGTATTTCAGCTTTTCTTGCTGCTGCTCAGTGCTGTGAAAAATGCAAATAAAAGACACTCTCCATGCTCAGGAAGTCTTGTATAAACAGACTATGATTCTAAATGTTAAGAAATTTAACCTGTAGAAAAAGATAAAAGCACCTTTTGCATATGATCTGCCCAGGAGAAAGTAGATAAGACTTTTCTTTAATAAGACAACTAACTTCAGGTTATCTTGTGCCTCCCTTCATTATGGCCATAATTACTAGCACACAGTATCCATAGTCCTGCAGGAAAGAGCTACAAGAGCTTTGAAAGGAGGTGGTATTTGTTAGGTGCCACACTGTCTCCAGGAAAAGAAATCCTTTCAGCCTTTACTCCCTTTATTTGTAGCCATATTTACCTCCACAGAATAAGCAAGGAATTTTTTCCCCCACCTACCTGCAGAGTCAGTGGAAGTCCACTAATGAGGAATCACATCACAGATACATGAGCAGAGCTAAACAGACCCTGCAGTATCCCCACTCTACTACAGCTTCACACACCCACAGCCTCCCTGGGCAATTTGCTTTCCTGTGCTCCACAGCCAGAGCCAGTGATTAGTAAAAAGCAGAGAGTGTGAATTCCCCATTTGTCAGAGGTTTAAATAAGGAATAAGTCTCTGTTCCTGTGAGGTGGCTGCGTTTTGGGTCTCCCACAAATCTAACTGCTGCTTTGCCTAACAACTTTACTGCTGCTTTCTTCTGGAGAATCCATTGTTCTAGAGCAGCCCTGAGCACGACCTGGTTGTGCTGCCCTCTTGGCCCTCATCCCAAGACACCAAGGACATCTCCAGCTGTGCCTACAGTGGCCAAAACCCACAACAGAGGTATGGCTGAGCCTGCCTCAACATTTACCCACTCTGCACAGCTCAAGGCTCGCTGCGGCTCCCTTAGCAGCTCATTTGTGACTTTCTGAAGGAGAGCAGGCTCTGTTGGAATACTCACTGAGAAATCGGCATCCTCCGCCCGCAGGTGGTCTGCGATGTAGTGAACCCCTTCCACCGCCAGCTTCAGGGCCGGGGACATCAGCAGGAGGTGCTGCTCTTTGGCGCCGTGGCCCTTGCTCCCCTGGGCCGCCGTGCCGGGCGCCTCGCCCTTTTTGCACTTACACTTGCACTGGGGGGGCTTGTGCTGGGGCTGCTCCCCGTTGAGGCGGCAGCGCTGGGACGCTGGGGAGCCGCTGGAGTGCCCGTTGGTCTGGGAAGAGTCCTCCTGCAGGTAGCAGTACTGGATGCTCCGGGACCTGCAGCGCATTGTGCCCTCCTCCGCCTTGTTGGGGCTGTACATCTGCTGGACGCTCAGCGACCGACCCTTCAGGACAGAGGAGGCCTGGGCGTCGCTCAGGGGGTGGCAGGAGGGCTGTGGGGAGGAGCAGGTCACCTGCACAGGCTGTGGGTGCAGCACGGAGTACTGCCCCGAGGGGGACCTGCAGATGGGCTGAGGCTTGGCGGGCTCCTCGAGGTGGGCGCAGAAGGAGGAGGTGGGTGACGGCTCGTCGCTCTGCGGGCTGGGCGAGGACGAGGTAGTGAAGTTGGGTTCCACGTCCATCTCGGACCAAAGCCTCGGGGCGTTGGTTATTTTGTGCATGGACTCAATGAGCTTCTTGCAGTTGTCCTTCACCGTGGCGGGGCGTTTCATGAAGAGGATCCGGGGGACCACGTCCAGGAAGACCCTCCTCACCCAGTCCGGCATGGTGTGGGTGCGGGGAGAGCGGTGGTGCACGTTGAGCACGAAGACGGTGATGATGATGGACAAGGTAACGAAGATCATGGTGAAGAGGAGGTACTCCCCAATCAGAGGGATGACCAAGGAGGTGGAGGGGATGATCTCCGTGATGAGCAGCAGGAACACAGTGAGGGACAGCAGCACGGAGATGCACAGGGTTATCTTCTCTCCACACTCGGAGGGCAGGTAGAAGACCAGGACTGTCAGGCAGGAGATCAGCAGGCAGGGGATGATCAGGTTGATGGTGTAGAAGAGCGGCAGCCTCCGGATAATGAAGGAGTAGGTTATATCTGGGTAGATCTCTGTGCAGCACTCGTATTTCTTGCTGTTGTAATTGCCCACGGCGTTGATGATGACCCACTCCCCGCTCTCCCAGTAGTCCAGCTGGTCCACGTGGCTGTGCATGCTCACCAAGTCTATCTTGGCTTTGTCGTAGGTCCAGGAGCCAAACTTCATGGTGCAGTTTTGCTGGTCAAAGGGGAAGAAGGTGACATCGATGCTGCAGGAGCTTTTATAGATAGCGGGGGGCATCCATTTAATTCTCCCGTCGTAGAAGAGGTGAGCCTTGGTCAGGTGGGTGACAGCAAAGTCGCCATCAGCACTGGGGACAGATGGAAGAGAAAAAAAGGCTCAGACTTCTCTATCACATGTCAACTCTGTTAAGGAAATGGGATATTTAGTGCCTGGCTTCCAAATGACCTGAGAGATGCAAGAGGCCCATCATGTCCAAACACCAGATCCATCTACTCTGTCCAGTGGATTTTGAGCCCTTGGCTCACACAAACCCTATAATTCATGCACATGTCAGCCTTTCCCTGGCATTAGTCAGTTCCTTGATGTGATTGTAGACAGGTTTTCCCCAAAGGTGTCCAGTTGTGCTCTGGAATGGCTTGAGTTTGTTTTAGAGGTGGGAGGAAGTGCTATCAGACAGTGTAGCTGTGGGTTCTGCAGAATTATTTGTGACAGCTGCCACAAATGAAAGAATGTTGGGTAATCACCCAGTCTTTTATGTGAAAAACAGCAGGAACATCCTATTAATAGGAATAATGAACATTCATCTTTTGATTTCCCAGTCAGGAAGAGAATTGGCTTTTGTGGTGTCTTCTCACAGGAACCCTCAACCGGGCATTATCAGATATATAGATAACAGCTCAGGAGTTTGTATTGGCATTATATGAATAAACTGTATTTTTCAGCCCTTTGGAGGAAGAACCCGAGTTACAAACAACAGCACTGCCAGGCAAAGGGCAGGTTGTGCAGGGGAAGAGAGCTTCTGCTAAAAACTTGAGATGAATTATTCAGGCTGATACAGATAGAAAGCTCTCTGCTCCTGCCCAGCCCTTCTGGCTGGAGCCAGCCCAGCCTGCAGCACCGTTCCCGGCAGTCGCCAAAAATCCCTGGGCCCTGCTCTGCTGCTTCAGTGCCCAGATGTGCCCTGACAGCAGCCAGGCTGTGGCAGGGGTCACACCTCTCCTCCTCCCCACCAGCAGCAAGATCATCAACACACGGGTGACCCAGCAGGGCTCCTCAAGCTGCAGAAGGCACAGGAACTTTCTAAATTAATTTCTTTAGGAGACCATTCATTTATAAGCAAAATCGGAAAAAAAAAAAAAAAAAAAAAGGACTTTTTGATAGTTTCACAGAATCACAGAATCTTGGAATGGTTTGGGTTGGAAAGGACCTCAAAGACCATCAAATTTCAACTCCCTGCCATGGAAGTTTCTTTTTTATTCACCTTCCACTAGACCAGGCTGCACCAATCCCCATCCAATCTGGCCATGAACAATTCCAGGGATGAGACAGCCACAGCTCCTCTGGGCAGCCTGTGCCAGGGCCTCAGAACTCACATCACATATGTCCAATTGCCCTGTGAAACTTCCTAAAAATGAGACTGGTGTAGCATTGGGAAATAGTGGCAGGATCTGGCACTTGCTGAGCTGCCTTGGCTAACACGGTTTCTGGGCAGAGACGGAAACGTCCCCAGTCCTCAGGATCACAGCCCAGATGTCCTTGAGACAATTTTCTAGGTTGCTTGAATTAACGGAAAAATAAACTCAGAAATCTTGTGTGGTAGAGAGCCAGGTTTTACTAAACTCCTCTTTGTTCTTTGTGTGCTTTGGTGCAGGTTTTGGATAAACCAAAGAACACAAAAGGACATAGTGCCTTTTGACCTCTAAGCTGGATTTTTTACTGAAGATTTAAAACACTTAAAACACACACACAAAAAAAGTGGAAACTACATACAAGACTCTCACAAAGGGATTAAGACAAAATCAGCACTGTGATCTACTCTGAAGCAAACAAACCTGAGGCATTGTACAATCCATCCAGCTCCTGTCCTACCTCTTCTTTCTTAAATCTAATTTACACTCCAGAACATGGGATTTTGATGAAGACCACCTTTTCTTTTTTTCTCCTGGGTTTTGCCAGGAGCACAGTAAAGCCAGATTGAGACGTGAAACATGCACAGCAAGTGACAGTCCAGTGCTTGCTGTCCTTGGTGGCTGTCTTTTTAAATCTCAATAAGAATATGGAATCCAATTCTGCCTTTAATGATATCTCGGAGGCATGATTAAATCGCTCATTAATGGAACAATATTTTTAATTGGATCTTATTAGAGAAAAGGGATTATGAGCATCCACTATGAGTGCTTCCCTTCTTAGACAGAGCAGCGTGTAAGTGGCTGGATAAACAACACAGGTGTGCATTTTCCTTTTGAAAACTCTTGGGAAAAACAAACAAACAAACAACTGCTAAACTCTAGCTAAAATGGCATCCAGGAACAATAATAATTCATGTAACTGTGTTTCATTCCCAGAAATGCCTTCCCTGGCAGTTTTACAGTTTCTGTGTGATCACCACACTCCTCTTCTGCAAATGTAGATGGAACCACTGCGATACTGCAGATCTTGTGTGTCACTTGTTTCTGCAAATTATCTGCTTTTTAATGAGGAACATAGTTTTTAATTTTTAATTTCTCACCTAACAAACCCAGCTTCATCCTGGGTCCCCTTTGGCTCACATGTTTTTACAAATAACACCACCACTGCCTTCCAGGCTGGATTTTGCCTGCAGTGCCATGGCAGGAGTGAAACCAGCCGCAGAGCATCTCCTTGGATTTAGTCAGTTATTGACTCTGAGGAGCCATAAAACACCCTGGGGTGCTCCTGCCTCACCAGCCTACCAGGACTATGAAGGAATTCCTGGCTTTACTGAGTGTGTTTGGACTTCTCATTGCAGCTCAATGCAGAGGACTTTGTAAGCAGGGTAAATCAGCCGCGCTGTGTACATGGAATATATCCCAGCCAGCCACATCATGCAAAGGCACTGTTCCCACTTGTCTCACCCTCCATGCATCCATATATTTTTGCCTCCTTCCCCAGGATTTCCACCCACACTGGACCTTCAAGCATATGTTTACTGGATTGGAAGCTGTGCCTGCTGGCACCCTGAATCTCAGATTCTCTCTCCCCTCCTGTGTGAGACTTTGATTCTGCTCCTCTCCACATGAGAGAGGGAGCAAACAAGGTCCCCTGGCTGTTGAGTGCCTTTCTAAGTCTTTTTCCAGTCTCCTCCAGGGGATGAAGGTGAGAAAACCAACTGAAAACACAGTCTGCAGTTGGGAGATTGGGGAAACCCTGTGTTCTTTTGGACAGCTTTGCTGTGGGAAAACCCATTCCTGTTCCTGCAGCCCTGACTGCACCACGTGAATATTGCCTTAGACAGGGAGGTGGGAGCCCTGATGAAGTGGGACAGAGAAAATCTGCAGACATTCCTTTAGAGCAGTAGCACGTTCTCATCTTGCTCAGTGGAGACCACTCTGTTGTGACACTTGTCATGAAAATCCATCTGGAAGAAGGCGTGAGTGCAAGGTAAACATCACAAGAACTGGAGAATTCAGATAGTCAGGATCTCCTGGTTACTCTGACCTGACAGCTTTAAAAATATGTCAGTAATAAAGAATTAGAGCTCTTACATTTTTATGTCAAACACAGCAGTGCACACCAAGAAAGAGAGGAGACAATTACTTTTTTTTTCCAAGGAAAAAGCTGCTGTGTGATGCAGCCTTTGATTTCTCATTTTGAGAATAAAGGCTGCTCTTCTAAATCTCCTAAGTTTATAAGGGTTTAAGGATGGCATTGCTTTACTGACATCTCCAGCCGTGTTCCACTAAGAAGTTCTGCTGATGGAGAATTTTTATTTTCTTTTGCCACTTCCTATTTTTCTGCAGTTGGGAGATGCACCATCTCACAAAATTGTTTTCAGGAGGCATGTAAATGATGCATACATTTATTTTAATTTCTGATGATGTAATTTAAATCCAAACAGACCTTTAAAAGCCTGAAAATCATCTATACAGTAGAATATAGTAGATATGGATACACTTAAAGCATTTTTCATCTAAGAGCAGTAACAAAGAAAAATTGTAGTATTAGGAACCTGCATCCTTTTGGTACACATTACAGAGATGCCTGGAATGTTCAGATTAAAATTCTCTCCAAAGGGAAACCAGAAAACATTTTGTTTAACTACTGTTCTGTGCTACCAGATGGTAACTCAAATGCACTGCTTGGAAGGCACATCTGGAACTGTCTCCTGCCCAAAACTCCCTGCTCAGAGCAGGTCATCTGCAAGAGGATCAGGGTCTTACCTAGCTGGCTTTTAAATATCTCCAGAATCTCGGCAACTTGGGTACAAAACTCCCTGTGTGCCCCGGGGGAGGTGTGTGTGCACTGATGTGACTTCTTCCAGTCATGTCCCAGCTTTTGCTCGGTTTAGGTGTTTAGAAACCAGCAGTAACTAATGGTATTTTGACTGTTGCTCAGCAAAACAGGCACCCTTCCCAGCAAAGGCTGTGCTGCGCCTTTGGAATGAGCACAGGTGTCTCAGGAGGCTCTGACTGTGCTGGGTTGATGCATTTTGCTCCAATTCTCCCCTTTGCCAAGGATCCTCACCAGCACTTTGAAGGCAAAGCTCTTGCTTCGTCCTCGGCAGAGTGGTAGGAGAAGCCCTTGGGGGTGTGAGCAGAGCAGCAGCCCAGGAGAGGGATCCCTCCTGTAGATTTCCTTCTATCAGCTCCTGCATTGCTGGGTAGAGCTTGGCTGCAAACCTCAAAGCATCTGAAGATATCCCTCTCCAAAAAAACAACCACTGAACCTCCCAGAAGAATCAGGAAAGCTGAAGGGTGAATTAGTGATTTTTTTGGCCTATTATAAATACAGTTGGTGCACAACGATGAGATCTGTGCCAGTGCACACAAAGAAAAATGTCAAGCATGTTTCCAATTTTAAAGGTTACGCTGGGGCATCTTTTGGTATTTCTCCTCCAAAGAGCTTTGGGATGAGTCATGAAACCAGTGTTGCTCCATAAATCTAACTGGTTGCAAACATCACAATATAGATCATGAGTACAAGCTGCTACAGTTCTTTTCAAAAGAACTCTTTGCTTTTCCATGATTTTCAAAAGCTGCCTGACAGGTGAACTTCTTACCCACTCCAGTGATCCCTTTGTGTCCATTTTATCACTGGATGAATTCCTCAAGGTATTTCCTACCCCTAATTACAGGAATTTGTATTTGATTTTCCTTCTCATCTGATCTTGTGGTTTTTAGTTTGTTTTTTTTTTGTAACTGTGGAATCTAAGGCAGGGATTACTTTCTGGAACAGTTAGCCCCAGAAAATACCGAGAAAAGAGAAATTTCAGAATTCTCAATATTCCCAGTAGCTTCTTCCCAGCTTTTACGATCACCAGGCTGGAGAAGACAAATGCTGTGATAATGCCATGACTATCCAGCTGAAAACCAGCATTAGGCTCAAGGACATGGGCTTGGATTGCCCTGGGCAGCCTTTAGCAGCTGGAGCACCTGGATGCAAACCTGTGCCTTCGGGGGTTTCTCCTCTGGAGCTCCCATGTTGAACAAGTGACTCAACACAGTGGTGGAGAAGCAAAAAAAGAAAATACCAAAAAAAACCCTGCCACAAACAAAAAATGCAGGAGCTTATTCCCTCATTAGAGAAAAAAATACAATTAATTTTTTTTATACTTCAAATATACAAAGAAAAACTAAAATTTGCTTCAAAGCCATTCATGAATGGAAAAAACAAATCGATGCAGAGGATTAGATAATTCATTTAGAAGTGATTTGGTGGTGCCTGAAGAGCCTTTACAACCTCAGATAAGGAACAGCCTGGTTTCTTGGCAAAGAGGAGACTTTGTCACTTCGCAATGAACTCATATTCCTTCATTATACATATGTTATATCACATCCAGTAGAAACTATTTGCAAAGTCTTGGAACTCATCTCATCAAGCCTGAAAATTCAACAGCATATTAATTTCCCTGTAGGATATTAATTTGGTTTCAGATTCCTTATGAATGTTGACAACTACATTTAGTCTCTAGGCCAAACCAGCTGAATTTACTGATTTAATTTGGGTCTCTAGAGTGGGTAAATGGAATGTTTTTCACAATAATGAGCCAAGATATGAGAGTAACCTCACAACAAAGGGCTAGGTTTCCTTAAAGACGTAAATCTGAAATCAATTGAAATTTTACCATTTCTGTATATAGCCCAAGATGAAAACAGAAGAGGTATTTGTATGATCTTTCCTAAAGGAATCCATCCCAAACAGAAATACAATATTTCTGCCAGAGCATGTGATAGGCAATAATTAGCTCACACCAAACAGCCTGAAGACAGCAAAAGGTCAGTGTGGTCTCTCACTCTCTTCCACCAAGGTTTCTTTGCACATTCTCTTGCTCTCAAAGACCCAGAATCACATGCAGTGATGTTAAATTCCCTCTAAACTATAAATATGTGTGTATAATATAAGATGGACTCCTTGTTAGCATCACCATGGCTAATCTCTATCATTTCCAGCTGAGATGCCCACCAGGAGAAGCCCTGGCTGGGAATGCAGTTGATGAAATTCTGTGCAGAAGAGCCTCACCTTTGAGTCCCATCACTCTGAAGGTTTTGCCCTGCATTTTTCCTGCAATCCCTACAAAACGTGAAACCTGATGAAGATACTGACTGCAGCTCCCGATGGGTTTGGTAGGAAGTTAGGTGGAAGAGAGAAGTACATCTCAGGGCAGGAAACATTTTGCATGAGAACAAAGGGAAATACAGCAGTGAGGGCATATGGAATTAATGGAAAGCCACTAATGCGTGGTACCTAGCTTACATCCATGTTTAATTCATGGATAAAGTAACCAATTAAAAATGCATGATAGACTCATGACAACCAACAGATAAAAGCATGATTATTAATGCTAAGTATGGATCAAGGGAGGGAGGGAGCTTGGATTTGGGGAGCTGAAGCACAAGATCTCCCTGTGTCAGCAGGTCCCAGGACAGTCAGATTTGCTATTGCAAGTCAGAGCAATAAGGTGGGCAGGACTGAAAGACTCTGATTGCCCAGAAGAGGTTGAGAAGGACGTTCTGAAGTAGATAATGGGGCCAGGAGGTCAGACCCTGAGCCCCTGAGACTCAAGTGACAGCCACAGTGAACTCCAGCAACAGGGCAGAGGGGCAGGAGCCAAAGCCTGCCCAGCTCAAGGTCTGGGTGTCCTGGACATCTGGGGGATGCCTTCAGCATGAAACCCCAAAATGTCCAGAGACCTAAAGGATACCAAGGTCTCCTGGAGTCCTCCTCATTCCTGGAAGTGTTCACGGCAAGGTTGTGCAGGGCTTTGAGCATCCTGGTCTAGTGGGAAGTATCCCTGCCCATGACACAGGGATGAGACCATGTTTAAGATCTTTTTCATCCCAAACCAATCTGTCATTCGGTGATTCCTTATTTCCAGGCCCCTCCTCATATGGGCCATCCTCATCAACGATGTTGAGCCAAGGCAGAGGAAGCAGGGGTGACACATCAGGTTCTCCTGTGCCAGTAGCTCCAGCAAAAGGAGGGTTTGACTCACAAAGGTGGCACAGTGATTTGTGCCACGTCATTCCCTTTGGCACCATGGTCCACCACAACAACCACCAGAAGCTCCAAAAATAATAATCCTTGCCATTGTCATCAATTAAACAATGAGAATGACAAGGACATTCTTTTTTTTTCCTAGTGGAAGCTGTGGACACCTTTCTTGGCTGCCAAGTGAGGCACATGCCACGCAGTACTCATGCTCAGAGTGTGTCCCTGGAGGGCAGGAAGGTCCAAGTGCCTCTGGATGAGTCATTTCCATTGGGCTAATCTCCGAAAGGTGCTCAGTGAGGATGCAGTGATTTCCAAGAGGTTTGCAATCACTTCACACCACTGAGGATCAGGAATGAGCTAATGGGAAAGATAACAGCCCCTGTAGTCTCCAAAGCGCACAATCCCCTGGGCAGATTCCAGCTCCAGCCATTTATTTTGGTTTTTAAACAGAAGCAAAATCATATCAAGCTAGAACCAGATGACTTTTTATTAAAACCGAGCCTGGCTGCTGCTGTGAGAGTTTTCTCAGAGTGTCAGCCACATGCAAAGATGCTTTTCTTTGATGCCTGCAGCAAGTGTTTTCTCTGGAGCCTGTGCTGGGGTGGGAGACTGGGATATCTGACATCCTGGGAGACTGGAGAGCTGTGGTGGAGGCCCCAAGGAGAAAACAGCCTTGGCACTTGGGCAGCATTTCTAAGAATATCAACAGGCTCCAAAGGAAAGAAAGAAAATCACAACCTGCTCCCTAGGAAGTGTCCATACAAGGGACAGATTCCAAGCCTCTGTGGTAAGGAACAAACACCTATTTAGAAATCATTCCAGAATGGTATTTAGCTGACCTGCAACCCCTGTTCGTAGACACACAAGCCTGACATGTTTCAGCATATTTTCCTTATTTAAGCCCATCCTCAGTAATTGGCTTTTCCAGTTGATGGTGATGAATTAGGGGAGCTTCTGGGTGAAATGAAATTGAAGAGGACTGAAAGCTCAAATCCAGCTTAATTGTGTATCTGACATGTGAAGAGAAAACAATACCTGGCATCCCCAGCAAAACTGGCTGCCCAGAGGAAGGATCATTAGGAGAGCAAAGCCCTTATGATGAATGTCAGTCATGTCATTTAAGGCATGTTATAGAATCTACAAGAACTCCGACCACAGAGAACAGAATAAAGTGGAATAATTGCAGGAAACATTTTAACCTCAGGAACAGAGAAAATTTGCAAGGATGGGTTGGCCCTCTGGTCGCAGTGCTCACACTCACTTGTTGTAAAGGACAATGTCTGGCCTCCAGATGAGCTCTGAGGGGATTCGGATGGATGTGACATTTTCGTACTCCTGGGGGTCCCAGCGCAGCTTGTAGTCGTGCCACTCCTGCCAAAAATGAGGTGGTTACAGAGCTGCAAGAGTTCAGCAGGAAAACTGAAAAGAAACATGTGAAAACACGTATTTGGGGGCACCCACCTGCTTCACCCACACATTCGTGGTCATCATTTGGTTTTTCTCATCCTGAAATGCAAGATCAGATAGTGGTTACAGGAGCAGTTTAAGAGGCCCAAAGAACCCTCTTAATTTCCCTTAATTGTATTTCATTTATGTAATTACAAATCACCTCTGCAATAAATATAAGTTCTGTCTTGGAAATAAAAAGCAGATGTTTCTGTCATTTGACATGGGACAGGGCACAGCTGTCTGATACCACTGAACAGCTGAGCCTGCACCTAAGCAATCCTGTGAGCAGATGGACTGGAATTTACTGGGATTTTACTCAGTACTGATGGATTCAGCCTGGGATGATGATACCAGGTAGAGGAAAAAGCTCCCCAGCCTGCCTTTGACCTGAGCACTGAAGGAAGGAGTGATGGATATTTAAACCCTCGCTCACACACGTGTGATGGATTCCAGTGCTCAGCTTCATCTGCAAGGGTGTTCTCCTGTGAAACATTATCCATGGACACAGTTCTGGAAACAAGAAGCTCAGCAGCATTTCTCCTTCTACCAAATACATGAACTTGTGGCACTGTGGACTGGGTTTTCTGAATAAACCCCAGCTGCCCTGCTGACATGGAATTCTTGGGCAGCCTGGTGTATTTCCATCAATGGGTAGACCTTTTTCCCAACTCTATGCACAAATAGTATGGAAAGGCAGGACTGTATATACATGTTTAAATAATGTCAGGCATTTATAACGCTGGCAGCAGTGCAGTAGAGTTAATTACTGTTTGCTGCTTGCCTTTTGTGCCCTCTGTAAGTAACTCAGATGAATTACATGGGGCAGAGCCTAGTGCTGGTCTGACTGAAGTGTCCCACCAGAGCTCAGGGTTTATTTCTGTGGGCTCTTCTTATCTCTTGCCTTGCTTGGCATCAAACCCAGCTGAGTTGGCAGGGCTCAGTTGACAGCAAACTGTTCATCATTAACCTTGCTCTTGTGGCAGTTCAGGATTGATTGTGAACATTAAAACCCAGGAAGTCTGGGGGGAGCTCTGCCTCCTGCTCCCTCAGCCTCGTCATTGCTGTTGTGGCACCAGATGTAGAACCTGAGCAGAGGTTCTGTCTTCTGGGGTTAGGGACCAGAAGCACGTGAAGGAAGGAGGAATACAAAAACACCCCAGTGAGAAACAAAGGGAGAGAAAATATCCAGCAGCTTCTTTGGGTGCCAAAGGGAGACGAAGAATGCCATGACCTGGGCCAATCCTTGAGAACCTGCTTCTCTTACCACTTTGCAATCCAAGCACCTGAGGGTCTCCACCACAGCCCCTGCATCCCGGTGTAGCAGGGGCTGCCTTTTGCAGGAATTCTCCTCCCTGGAACCACCCTTTGTGGAAGTTCCTGACCATCACCACACCATCCTCCTGACCCGAGGGAAACACTGTAGCCCTGGTTTAATGTTTTGGTTTTTTGGGAAATTCTTTTCCCAGGAAACTTTCTGTAAACAAGAGAAATGTTTTTGTAACTGTACCTATGTTTATCCATTCTTTCTCACAGGAGAGGTTTCTTGATGAACATCTGTTTTGACCAATGTGATTGAAGAGATTTGCCTTTGTTTCATCAATCAAATTGGTCTGTGTAAAATACTATATAAGAGAGTCACATCTCAAAAATAAAGGTCCACCTTTTCTAACCTTCTGATTGAGAGCCTGTGCCATTGTTTGATGCTCAACAATGACAAAACACAGCTCCAGCCCCATGGAATTATCTGGGAGGGGTTTGCAATGTGCCAATAACCAAGTTCCTCCTCAGCTGGCACAGCTGGATGCTCCTCATGGAGCCAGCCCAGAGGACAGTGGTGACTCCACAGCCACGGAGGTGTGGCACTACCTGTCCCCTTCTCCCAAGGTGAACACAGCACGTGAGGTCCTGCAGACAGGCAGAGGAGTCCAAGTGTGTCTCCTGGTGACTGCTCCTGGACACATATTTGATCCCTCCCCCCTTCCTTCTGGTCTCAGAAAACCCTCAGCAATCCAGGGTGAGGTAAGGACATGCAGGAATGTAGAGTTCCCCATTGATTTCTCTTCCCCTGTCCCCAGCTTTTGTCAGCAGGAGCTGGGGTTTGAATACAGCTCTGATTTCCCTTTCAGACTCCTTGTCTTTGGGAGCTGAGCATTGTGTCTAACAATTGCAGCAGGGTTTGCACCAAAAGTGTCACTGTTGGGAGAGGGGAGAGGAGCTGAAGGGCTACAGCGGTGGCAGGAGTGTCACCAGTCACAGACTGGGGCAGGAGGGGTGAGAGCTCTCCTCCAGCCATGCCTGCAGGTCCCAGCACAGCTCTGCCTGCCGGTTGCACTCCTAACCACTGACATGGTTTTAGGAAGATTAATTTTTCTTAAGTAAACTGGGAGAGCACTGTGGAGCAGGTGTATCGATCCCCCCTCTTCCACGATTCGGCAGCTGCACAATGGAAAGTCCCTCTCATGCCTCCACAGCCACTCATGTCTCATGTTTAGTCTTATCAATTATTCAGATGAGAACCATGCAACTTCAATATTAGCAACTGCAAACAGCCTTGGATCCCTCAGGCTGACACAAGAGTGAGAGGGGGACTGGGAGAGCATTGCTGTGCTGCGTAGCTGGAAGGGGATGGCTTCTGCATGAGGAGATGAGACTCTCCAGCAACTGGTGTCTTTGATTCCCCACCTGCTGAACAATCTCAGCTGTTTCCTTTTTATCTCAAAAACATGATTTCAAAATATAAAACTGTGTGGAGAGTCCTCTGTTACGATTGTCCCACACCAGTAATGTCTTTAGGTTGGGTTATTCTTTCTTTCCATTATCACAGAAATCACAGAATGGTT
>VYZR01070972.1:93704-109527 GCA_013400675.1 Oxylabes madagascariensis | reverse complement strand
ACAATGATTGTGTCTTCTCAAGGCATATGTGGCTCATTAATATTAATGAAGCTTTCATGTATTCATCTAAAAAGGGCTTATATCCTACATAATCACTATTTATCTAGGCAAATTTAGCTTCATCATTTTCTATTTACTAAAAATAAGTCTTGTGCAGTTGATTTATAACATCTTGCTGTTTTGTGTTGGGAATAGTTATCATTGTCTCCATGCCTGAGTGTAACCACCTTGTGCTCCCTTAAGGGAAGGAAGCTAAATGTGAGCTCAGAAAAAGGATGTCCATTTGGCAGCTGCCCATCTGCCATGTGGCAAATCTGTGAACAAGGAAGGTGCAAACTTAGAGATTAACACAGAAGTTCAACAGGTTTCATTATTGTTTTCCTGTGAGTCTCATTCTGTGTTTAAAGTGTGGAGTAAAATGCCAAGCACGGGGTTGCAGCAGGGATCAGAAGGGAGCAAATGCTATTCAGAGCACTTTCCACACAAGGGCTCCTGACAAACCTGTTCCTTTCATTCCAGCTGAACTGTTGGCTCAACAAGCTGAGTCTGTCTTTAATCACTTAGAAATTATACTTGTAAAGAAGAAATGAGAAAGGGAACTCTGCCTTTACAGTACTGAAATGTGTTCACTGACATCACAATAATTTTTCTGAGTTCTTTTCACCAGTTCCATTAAAAAGTCATGCACCTAAAATACTGCTTTTTTGAAATGAAGCTGAATATCAGGCAAATTTCAGAGATAACTGTAGTAGAAAATGAAATAGTGATAGAAATTTCTGAAACTTGGTGAGATGGCCATATCTGTAGCCCATGGCCCATGCAGTGTAAGCCATCTCTATAGGTGAGTATGTTCATAGCAAAATTCAATATTTGGGAATTGCAGTGAACAATTAGGTGAATCTCAGCTGCTGTGCAGTGTCCTGGGAAAAAGGATGTATGTAATTCTTGGGGTGTAGATTAAGGGAGACTAAGTTCCAGACGGATAAAATGTTGGCTCTGTTTTATTTTACTGACTCTGAATCAATTTCTTCATTATTTCATGCCTCTGCTGCCCATATATAAAAGGGATATAATATATTGAAATTACCCTATCCTGTTCCTTGAAGTTCTGGAGTTTCTGAGAGTACAGCCCTGGGATATTCTAATTTTTCTTAATATATCCTTTTTAAGCAGGTGGCAAAGCTAGTGTAGTCCCTGAGCTCAAGAGGCTGCAAACAGAATTTCTCTTTCAAATTTAAAAGAGGACCTCTGATCATCTGCTATTATTTTACTCTTCAAATAAACTTCTTTTATTCCTCACCTACACAATCCTTTGTTACTCTGTGAATAGAGTCTGACAAAAACATGCAGTCTCTTGGATGAGTTGCTTTGCCTCTGGGTTAGTCACCTTCCAAGTCTACCAGGTTTCTGTATCATGGGCTAATTTATACCATTCCTGATTATCCCAACCTGAGGCCATTCTTTCAGGGACAAAGGCTTTCCCAGCAGCTCAGCTAGCATAATTTTAAATGCCTTCTAGCCTTTTGGAGCATTCTGCTTGTTATAGGCCACTTGATTGAATTCCAGATATCTTCTAAGTCCAGCTAAACTAGTTTTAGCTGTCTTTCACAAAGAGACATTTCTCAGTTCATACAATTTTGCCTTTTATTTAGGTAACAGTCCTCTACTATGCCCATCTTTGCTAATCACCAGGTTTTTTTCTGTGAGTTTATGTCCTTCTAGTTCTGTAAACCAATGATGTCCCCTTGTATCAGTGCTCTTTTGGATAAACCATTGCATAAAAACCTTTGGATAAACCATATGCATATGTTACATGCATAAAGACCAGAAACCAAGTCTTACATGCTCCCAAATGCCCTTGATGTTCAAATGTTCCCTGCAGTATTCTGCTATGAGAAAACTTTCTTTTAATACAGCCTGACAGCTGGAGACAATTCCCTTGGTCCTGATCTTTGTCCTAGCCTGTTCTTTAGGATGCTTCTATAGATTTTATTGTCTGAAGCTTCATTAGGCAGCTTTAAGAGCACTTTTTGATACTCTGAGAAAAAGGCTTGGAAACCCAGAACCTGGTTTTGGGATGTCCTGGTGCTCAGTTTGTAGATCTGTCCCTCCTGATGTTGGGAACACCTCATTCTTCCCCCACAATTTTGGAATCACCCTTGACTTGAGGTAGCTTCAAGTCGAGTTCAAAGAAAAATGTTTCTTACAGTATCCAAAACCCCCCAAATGTTTGTGACATATGCAAAACTTTAAAAAATAAAATAAGCAAAGCAATATGTCCTTTTACTTAAAACCACTATTTTCTTACCCCAAATTACACTAGAAAGTTTTCTCTGTGTTTATCCAAGGGTTTTCTTCACACTGCTATGGCAAGGATAAAGAAAAAGACAAAAATAGCTCTTCTTGTGAGTGACACCTGCCACTCTATTTCAAGCAACACGGTAAAGAGGAGAAGCCTAACACACCTTTTGGAGGAGGAGATTTCCTAGTGAGATAAGTCTTCTTGTCTTTGGTGCTCATTTTACAGTTGTGAAAATAGAACTCAGTGTCTGCTGAATCACTTCAGCAGAAAATCTCGTGTTTTCCTTCAACGGTTCAAACTTGCTTATGGATTTCTTTCTAGATTCCAGCAATCACAGACATTGTCTTTCTCATATATTTATCCTGGTTTTATTTATTGCTCTGGTGTGGACTGTGATGCTTTTCTCTTGGCTAAACCTTCCTGTACTGTTTCTTTCTTGAAAAAATGTTAAAAGAAATGTATGAAGGATGATTTTTAATTATAAAAGTGCTTTGAAAAGATTTTTTTCACCTGTATAATTAGAAGACATTTTTAAAGAAAATTTTCCAGTCAATTAGTCCCTAGTGAAGCTCAATTTGTTTTACAAATTAACCTTTTCTTAAAATAACAGGATGATTTAATGCAAGAGTTATTCTGCTTCTTTCAGTCTGCACTAAGAGTTCTCTCTTCCACAGATGTACATCCCTCCAAAGTCAATAGCAGATACTGTTTAAGTTAATAGGGTTTTGTTCCCTAAAGCTTAACTTAAGCTTATATGTTGACTATGCAACACCGGAATACTAAATCTGTTTCTAGAACTTTGAGTTGAGCTCTGGCTCAAAAGAAAAAAAGCGTTTAATCTTGTTGGTGAATACTGCCCATGCATGTTGGTGGCTGTAACAACTTCGAGGCCACATTTCTTTATTGAAAGTGAACATTGATGCTGCTTCTGTATCCCACTGTGGCTGTGCGACGGTATGCAGGGGGGAAAATGGGGGAGGACAGTGGTGTCCCACCTCTGCTCTGCCAAGGTGGCTGTGTGGTTCACTTCAGCTGTTTTTAATGCTGGAATACTGCTGGGAACTAAATCTGGAAGAAAATCCTGGGGAAAAAACTGATTTAGTTGTGTATTTGAGAAAATGTGGCACGTATGAAAAGACCCTGGGACTCTGACTGGTTTGTACATCCCTCCTATCCTTAGGAGAGAATGTAGCTGGACAAACACATCTTTCCTAAAGGCTTATTACTCTATGCTATGAACAGAGGTGATGGCTGTAGGCAACCTGAATTCAGCTGGAGTTCTGCTACCTGCAGGGAAAATACTGACTGAGCTGGATATTGAAAGCACTTCAGGAGGCTGGGGTAAGAAAGCCAGCCTGTGTATTACTCCCAAGTTATTCTGAAGACAAAACCACAGCTAAGGGTTTTGCTTTAAATTATCCCTTTCTGCAGCCAGTGATAATTTTGAAGCAGCTTAGAACAGGAGCTGGCTTTTTATTCATTTATTTTTTGATTTGAAATGTTAAGCCAGATTTAGGCATAGCTATGAGCAAGTTCTATTGAAGTGAGAAGTCTGGGGTGGGTGGGTAGTTAAGTGGACTTTTATGCAGAGTGTTCTGGACAAAATCAGTGGTAGGAGCATTTCTTCCCTTGATCCAGTCTCCTACTGGCATTAGCTCATGCTATGAAAGAAAGAAAATGCTGATTAATGAGATTCTTGAGAGGTGGTTAAACCTGAAACCAGCAGAAGTATTGCAGAAAGGACTGATCACAATTTAAAATAGTTACCTGATGCATCCAGTGATGCCTGTTGTCTTAGAGATGTACCTTGCCTCTGCCCTGGGTTCTCCCCCACATTCACCCCGGCTGAGATTTTGTCTGGCACATCAGCCTGATTATTTAGTGCAGCATTCACATAATGTGCCTGTCTGCTTCAGTATGCAGCATTTAGAGCTCTCTGGCTTTTCCCCCAGCCTGTGACACCAGTACCAGTGCAGTGTGTGTGTGTGCACTGCTCTGCTCTCAGCTGGGTGCTGCGGGTGCCGTGCTCAGCCCAGGATCGCGCTTGGACACACCGGGCATGGTGTGACCCTCCCAGCCTCGGGGTCAGGCACCAGCATCATCCTGAGGGATGCTGGCAGCACTTCAGTGGAAATAGGGAATTGTTGCAAGTGTATGCAATACATCTGTTTAATGATCTTATCTCTCCTGGGGGATCTTTTCCAATATCTTTTAAAAAGTTCGATCGTTCAAGGGGGGAACAGAGAACAAATACAGTGCATCTCTCTATAAAGTGCCCAGGCTTCCTCAGCTCCCTGTCTCCATTAGAAACTCCAGGTCTTTCAGTGCTGTGTCCATTTTGTTTAGGAATAAGTGCACTTTCAGATTTTCTGCTCAGGGCCAAATAAGCTCTTCTGTGTGAGAACTGCAGTAAGTGGTGCTCCCCTGTTTCCACCCTTTGGACTGAAGTGACTTTGCATGCTGCATGTGGGCTGTTATAGCTGGGTCAGTGCAAGGTCTCACCATGATTACCAGCAACGATCTTTCAAAAAATGAATTTACCATGGTGGTCAGAAATAAAATAGCATGCAATATTGTAATTTGTCTCACCAAAACATGCAGTTTAAATGGGCAAGAAATATGTCATTAATGAAGTATAGTTGATTTAGGTGACACCGGTAGAAATTTGAGAAAACTTTTATTATGTTCTAATTCTTCAATGCTCATTCTTCAGTGCAAGTACTATACTTGGAACTAATTTTCATTTATTACACATTTCATAATACTATTAGTCTGATTAATTAATGCATAATACATCCTGGAGACTAATTTGTTTACTCCTAGAGGGCTCATTAGGAGTTGCTATATGAATGTGAGATTAGATTTTAAAGTGAGCCACCTTCTAAAGATTGAATCATATGTCTGCTTTGCAGTAAACTGGCAAATGAAAATCTGGTAATCTATATCCCTCATTGAGATGCAGAAGCGTGTTAAAAGTTTACTGAAGCTAGACACGTAGCTGGGCATTTCTCACAGTTAAAAAATACCTATTTCTTTATCACAGGTACAGCTTTACATATTTTGAATCGAAATACTGATTTATTAGGACAATTTGTCACTCCTGTGAATCTGAATGGAGTAGCACATGCATTTTTATTTTGCATTTAAATGCATGCAGTATTTTCTTAGGGCTTCAACTTTGTTATTTTACTTTTTAATGATGTTGTCTGGCCAAAACGAATGGATAACTCTGCACTGAAGTTCAGCATTCACCAAATACAGTAAGATTTGGTCCAGTTCCCTCGAGTGCTGTGAGTCAGTCCAGATTTTGCTGCCCACTGTTGTATACAAATGTCATATTGTTATAAGGTTTTGCCCAAATGACTTAATAGGAACTTTCATTTTTAAACCTTATTTTTTTGTCCTATTATGAATTCTGAATGTTTTGTATTACTGGTGCAAGCACTATGAGAGGACTGAGTGCCATTGCAGAGAGTCAGTCGTGGCTTCTCTGGGAGTGTAAATACTTATGTAATTATATATAAGTTCCATAAATATCTGCCTGGGTTTATTTATATTGTGTACATATATTCATAAGAATGCCTTATTCATTGGTACCCACCTAGTTCTGAACCAGTCATTAAAGCTGTTTTCATTCTTGCTGTTTTCTGTTACCCTTTCAAGTAGAACAGATCGATGCTTTTCCAAAGGCTTCGTTTTAAGCCATGTTCTCTACAGACAGTTGATTTACAAATATTCTGAAGTCGTTTATGGTCAAAGTTCTGAAAAAAATCATTACGTCTTTTATTTTCAGAACTTGGATTGGAAAGCTTACCAGTCAAGATTGTGTAATGACAGTTCCTGCTTTCTATTAACTATGCCTTTTTATTGTGAAAAAACTCCCCTTTTTACAATATGGGAACTCATGTTTGAGCTCTGCCTTGATTAGGAAAATGTGAATCCACAACATGAAGAGAGTGAGTTACCTGAGTTTTTCTTTCATCCCCCTGCACAAAGAGTTCAAGCTAAAATAGCAATAACCTGCAAGGTCTGAGTTGTGATTTAACTGTCTTTATTCTTCTTTCTGGAAGAATATTTGAATTCCTCTTTATGCTACTCTGAAATCACAGATGGCCCAATGTTTTTAGGTGGTGTCCCATTCTTTCTTTTCATCTTTTTCCTTCTCCTCACAAAACCTTTCATCTCACTCAGTAGAGATGATCTTCAAGTCAGTCTTTAGACTGAAATCTTAGCCCTGCTGAAGGAATTAGGAGATTTGTTATTTATTTTAGAGTCTAGATTCTGAGTGTTAGCCTTTTGTCAGTTATAAAAAGTTCGGTGGATTTGTGCCTTCCGATGATTTTGTGGATGCTTACCAGAAACATCTCTTGTTTGAGGCCAATCGAGGCAGTCCATTTTCTGAATCATCCCAGAAAGACCAACATACTGCTCCACACGTTTGTTCTATGCTCCAGTAAATATGATTGCATTTGAAGGAACTTCACCTTGCAGTGGGCTAAGTGTCCTTAGACAGGTGCACACACAAAGCGGGACCCCATCTTTTGCTAGTTGCTTATTACGTTAGTTGAATACACTGTGTAAATCCTTGGCACCAGGACTTTGTCCTTGTACTTGAAACAAAACAGGTCTTGGGGGAAAAAATGAATTATGAAGTGTTTCTTGAATTATGGAAAATGGAATTGCTCACTAACAGCTCTCTCAGTCTTATCAAGGTGAAGATAAAATAGAGTCTCCCATCGCAGGGATGATAGCAAGAAAGCTTTTTGCTTGCAGGGTTTCTCTTTCTAAGCTTTGGAACAGAAAAGCGTTGAAAAACCAACTGTACCTCTCTAAAATACCGCTATCCTCCTAAACCCCATGGTGAGGTAGATTTCCTTCACCAGCAGAGGTTCTGCAGTAGCCAATAAACAAGTTCTGAGTTGAGATTGTCATTATATAAACATAACCTGTACATACAGTCTTGTCAACACTATTTTGTTTCAATTGTTATATCTAAAGACAATTTGTATATGACAATGAAAATACTTGTGTATTTTATTTAAAACACCTATTTTAAAAGTGTATTTACTATTTAAAACTCCCTGAATTACATACTACTTATAGACATGTATCACTGAAAATTGGCTAATGTTTCTGGAATGTCACTGCACTCAAATTGATGGTCAGTTTAAAAGAAAAACACTTATTGAGAATTGTCCTATGTTTATTCTCCTGAGCCTTTTGGGTCATTCTAGGGACGTTCCAAGAGACACCTGCCCTGGAAATAGGACTGTTGTGGTAAAGAATAAGCTGATTGCCTAATTACTTAATATGGTTCAAAACCTTTTGCTCACAAAATTTCCTTATTTCTTACCATCTGTAACCTCCAGCTTCAGTGACAGAGAAACACAAAGCCACCTCTACTCCAAGGTTTGAATTTCTACTTTGCTCCTGGTGTTGTATACAAATGATCTTGATTTATGCTACCAATTAAGTTTGAGAACAGGTTTATGCACTTGTGATGCGTTGGCAGCTGCCCAGTGAATACATCAAGAGGCTCTTTAGGTGTCAGGGTAGGCGTTGTGGAGAGAAGCATTTCTTGGATGCTTCTCCTTGACAACACTGTCGGAAACACTCAGAGTTAAACCTTGATCCCTGGAATGCTGTAGAGTTTTGTTTTTTACTTCAGTGGGAAGAGAATGTGCCCCTGAGAGCAGTTAGTGGAGTGCCCAGGACAAGCTAATTTGTTTTGTTAACACAGTTCAGCTTTGTTAGAAAACACTTTTCAAAAAGAATTAAACTTTCCTCTGGTATGGACAGGATTAATGAAACTGCCTTCAGAGCCCATCAGCACCATTCATTTATAACCAACCAGAGCCATTGCTGTCTAGTGACAGGAGACACTGTCCTGATGGAAACCAGTAAGATCTGCTGTGTCAGTGGGTAAGCAAAGCCGACAAGTTGAGATGTCTTGAGAGCTCTTTTGCAGCGGCAGGTATTTTGTGTGATTCAAAACAGGGTAGGCAAAGCTTGTCTTGATGAGTTTTCAGCATCTGTCCTTATCTGTTACTCCACAGGGCTGAGTAAAGTGTTTTACCTCAGCAATACCTCTGCCTGGAAACTCAAGTAATGACTCTGGGAATCTCTCTTGCATGACAGTTTTAAAGAAATTAATTCTTTATTATTAAGCGTTTGTTTCCAAACTGCCTGAAACCATATACAGGATGAGCAAAGTATCTAACTGTCCTTCAGCAGTGTTGATTAAAGCTTAGATGATTTCAGCTGCTCAGAACAATTTGTCTTGCCATTGATATTCTCGTGACAGAAACCAGAGCTAACGTACAGAAAGCAACTCCAGCATCATCCAGAAGGTTTTGTGTTCAGCACTCAGTACTCTGTGCTGGGCTCCCTGCAAACCATCAGGAAAGAAGGAGAAATTCAGCACTTTTCCTTCTATTTTAGTAGTTCACAGTCTTTTAAAAAATTACTTTGTCAGTAATTATCAATCAAGGAATGTTCTACTATGCTTTTTTTGGGAAGCAGATATTTGTGGGTCACCTGCAAACACGTTCTGGCAAGCTGCAGGGTTTAAAGAGCTGTTTGGTGGGGTAGTCAGCACCAGCTGGAGCAAGGAGTGCAGGCAGGGATGTACCTGTGTGGTCACTGAGCAATGTGCACTGCTTGGAAAAAGAGCAATTTACAGGGACCTGGGAATCTTTGACCTGCAGAACCGAAGCAAGGGAGTACACTGGGACATAAGACATTTCTGGCAATTCCTGACCCATTGCATTGCTCAGAGTCCTATTTCTACATATTTTGTGTTGCTTATGTTTGACATGGAGACATATTATAACTAATTATCTAGTTTTGTTTCACTTTTTTATTCCAATTCACATTCAAACACTTGCCACAAATTTTCCAAATTTTTCCAACGTCATAGCTAAGAAAAAGGCCTGAGATGTAAATAGACACCAGCTTTGCAGGATTTTTTTTCCTTATTAATATTGCTGATGGAAAGTTTTGTCCCCAGCTGACTCCTTAGAAACTTGTCCAGTATTATTTCCAGACCAGCACAATCTGGGAAGTTGTGTTCATCATTTGAGATGAACAGTGATTAAGTGGAATGAGGGAGAGTTTGAATAATTTTTAATGATGCATATTTAACAAATTTGGAATTTGGGTTTGATATTAAGGCAAGGCATGGTATTATATGGTGTTGAAAAGCATCCTTCTCTTATGGGATGGAGGTTCAGAGGCATTCATCAGCGAGAAGGAAGTGTCCACGTACAGCAGTGACCCATGGGATTAATTTAAAGGCACTGGAGTTCCTGGAGTCCTAAATTATACAGCTGACTGAGAAAACCATAGTAAGTAATCTGCCAACAATGCCTTTACTCTAAAGATCACCTGTGCAGCTGATAAAATGTGTTTCCAAAGGAAAATTACTCTTTTTGGTTTTTAGATACAGAGTGCACAGTAAGTTGTAATGAGCATGTGCACAGTAAATATTTAATTTAATTAAGCTTCCATAAGAATAATACAGGATGAATTCAAAGATAGTCAGCATTACCTCTGGCTGATTTCAGACATGTTGCACCAGAATAAAAAGATTTGATGTTTTCAACAGCAAGTTAACTTAGGTCACACCTTCAGTATTGCAATGGAAAAAAACCTGTCTGTCCTCTCCTGTGTTTTCCATGCTGTCCATACATTTTAGCCTCTTCCTCTCTGTCACTACAAGCATTTCTGCAGCTGTGCCATGAAAGGGATAAGGGAGTTAATCTAGATTTAAAAAAAATCTAGTATCAATTTATTTTGGAAAGATTTCTTTTATTCATTTATCCTTTTTAATAGTAGCAAGACCTTAAAAAAGCATTGTCAAATGCAACAATGTTCTTCTGCTAAGTGTAGCCATAAATGCTCTTATAGCAAAGGTATTGGATTTTGGCTCTTCCTGCACACAAAGCAGATTCTGTGTTGTGGGGCACTTGTATGACATTATATTAGAAAACCTATTGTTTAAATCATCACTTGGCTTCTTGTCCTAGTTCACTTTACATCATGTCAGTTTGTCAGCGGTTGGCTTTTACTCCCACGACGGTTTCTGAAAGTCCGAACACCTCAGTGCTGCAGAGCGCTCCAGGTGAGGCTCTGTGAGCGCAGCTCGGTCCCCTGGCTGCAGGGTGGCAGTGCCCGGGCTGGGTCACTGCCGGGGCCAGGGACTGCCTTCACTCAATTTGGGCTCTCCTTTACTGTTTGCCTCAAATCTGAACATCTCCGGAAATTTTCTATGGAATTAATTATTCCGGGTTTAATTCATGTAATATTCTCAATTCACTCCGCTGCCTCGGGGCGGTTTCACCCAGCAAACGAGGCAGTGATGCCGCTCTGTCCATGTGCAGCCGCAGGGGTCGGTCTGTAGTTAAAGGGGTGTTACAGAAGGGTGCTGTAAATTCGGGAGGGTTTGTAGGAGTGCCCTGCAGGGCCGTGCTCCCTCTGCCTGTGCAGTCCTTGGGGTGTCCCTGCGTGTCCGTGCTGGCAGGATCCAGCCTGCCCTGCTCTGTGATGGGCATTTCACAGCTCAGGCATCACCACTGAGCTCCGGGGAACCGAGCGCTTGTCTGAGCTCTGCGTTCCCTGACACCGCAGAGCTCTAACAGGTGAATTGCTATGGCAATAAGGGAAAAAATTCAGTCTGATGTTATGTAAATCACTGACACGAGATGCAACCCTGACTGACTGAAGCCACAGAATCGTGGCCATTCAACCAATAAGAACAAAATCTTTTCTCTAATCTTGCAGTCCATGTACTAAATTAAGGTGAACTCTAAGTGGTATACTAATGAGAAACATGACTTACATGTTTCTTTTAATTTAAAACCAAAATAATTGGTTGGATCTGAGTTATTGCTTGATTTGCATAGTTTAATGTGTATTATAAATTAAAACTTTTTTTTTTAATTTAAATTTATTGAAGTATTTTTCAGTCCCTGTACTGAATACTTTCACCTCTCTCCCAGGCTGCCTTCTCTTTGTCATTGTGAGCATTGCACAAGGACAGCTTCAGACAAGAAATATTCCCAGCTTTAAACAAGACTGCTTAAAAGTTCTCTTTGGGGAAAAAAAACATACATAGACCATGATCCCTTAGTAATCACATTAGCAGGAGACTACAGTCACTTCTTTTCACCTTGGCAAATTAGGATTTCGTTAGCACGCTTTTAATTTCTTCCAAAGCTTGTCTTAATGAATACTCCAATCTCAGTAGGAGAAAATGGTAGAAATGTTGTCAGAAGATGTTGATTACACTCAGCAGTAAGTGTGCATTTGACAATAATATTGTGTTTTAACACAGGTGAACTGTAGATGGTGAGGTACTGAGGAAAAAAAAAAAAAAGAGTAAAAAAATGTGATGCTGTAGAGAAAGATCTTTCTAAAGATTTTTGCATTTAAGAAATGTGAAGGTAGGCTGTAATTTTGCTTATCAGCTGGGTCAATAATCCATTCATGAAATTATTTCCTATTTCTTTTACTTTGATGTTGATTTGGAGGGAAGATGACAGGAGAAGAAGAAGAACAGGGAACAGAAAAAAAGTCACTTTTTCATCACTACAAAACAGTAAAACAGTAATTTTTTCTGCCTGTTGATAGACTATCAATCATTGAATATTCAATAAAAATTCAAAAATGGAAACATAATAAAGAATCTTCATGCTTTAATTTTTCTGAAGTATATGATTTATATAAAACTGTCACTTTTTTTTTTAATGGAAAAATACAAGGCTTATTCTAATAAAAGAAAAAAGAAAGAAAACACATTCACTTTAGAGGGACCAAAATTAAGTTTCTATTCTTTACAGGCATTACAATTTTTAAAGAAAATTTCCCTCCATTTGTCCGTGTTTCCTGTGTGAGCCAGGAAGCCCCAGTAGGATATGAGAACTTAGCTGAGATTTTCAGAAGCAACTAATAATTTTGTTTTCTTCATTTGCCAGACATTGAAAATCACATACAAAAACACCTCAATGCCCCAAATGCTCATTTTTTAGGTTCTTTTTTTCTTCCCCTCGCTCCAATATGGAAGCTTCTCAGAAATCTGCCTGTCAGTTTGCACAGCCAGATCTGGTTTCTTAAACGAGGCAAGAGGATTTATCAGCTGACAGTTTTAATTGGTATCATTCTCCAGAGCAATAGCTTTCTTCAGGTTTGTGTGGATCAAAGTTGGCAGGACTAGACCTTAACTCCACAGAGATGTTTTCCAGCTGCATAAAGTGCAGTGGAAGTTCTCACTGAAGCATTGGATCAGCAGGCTGCATTCTTCAGTCTGTCCTTCACCTTGTACATGGGTTTTCAGCAAAGCTCCCATTTTGGAAAGGGAGGGTGAAAATGGAACCTGTACTGGACATCACCACGCTTCTCACAACCTTTTTCTAATAACTTCTAGCATCTGGGGTGATAATTTAGCAGTGATTTTCAGAAAGTGCATCTTCCCAAATCCCCAGTGTTGCTCTCTGCATTATAGCTTTTGGGGCTAAATGGGGAGAGCTGTCGCCCTGATTTCGTCAGCCTTCTGATGTGTTTCACAGTTCTAATTTTTTTCGTAGTTCTCCATTTCTTTCTCACACACGGGTGTTATTATTAGAAACAATGTTTATGTTACACGAGGTTGTTTACATTCCTTCTCTGGGAGGAAGGATCAACTGATGAGCAGTTGTTTTGTCCAATGGGATGGGAGAGGTGTCAACCTTCTCCTCCAATCCCTGGTCTGTGTAGAAATACTATAAATATGGAGTCAGATGTTTAATAAACGGAGTTCTATGCCTTTCACCAAAGAGTGTCCATGTGTGTGTCATTGTGTGTCCAACGCTGACAGAGAGCATCCTAGTGCTCTGTGAATAATTTGGTAATGCTGAGTTTCCTGCAATGCTCTTTAGAAGTGTTGGGGTATCCAGTGCTGAAGGGTTGCTGCTTACGCAGCAGTAGCATGTCTCATTTTCTGTTGTTTGGCTTCTACTGGTAAATCACCCTTACTGCAGACTGAGGTAAAGTTATTATTCATAAAATTGGGAACTAAATCTTTAGCTGCTAGCCAGGACTTGCAAGACATGCAGTTAAACTATGTTTATTTAAAAAGTGTATTTAAGAGGCTTCTCTCTGTCTTTATCGAGTTTGGACCATACAAACACATCCCCCTATGGTGAGGCTTTGTCACAGCACACACACACCTTGGGTGTGTTCAGAGGAGATGATGACACCTTAGCCACGCTGTGCTAAGCTTCACATCCTCTGCATTTCTTACTTGCCTTTGTTACATTTCACATCGCTGATAAACCTTTTCTCCTTTCTCCCATTTTTAACCCTTCAAAGATTTTCTGAGTATTTCAGTCAAAAGGATTTGTTCCTTTTCCCTCTGTTTTCCCCCTCCTGGGAGCGCTCAAAGCCCAGGAGCATGTTCAGTTGCAGTATTGCATCTCTAGGCAGATGTGGAACAGGATCAGTGATTAATTGCTGTTGGGCTAATGGCTTTGCAGTGGCTTAGCCAGCTGTGCAGCAGAGTGCCCTCTGCACAGGGATGGGGAGGGCTGAACTAAGTCCCTTCACATACCGTTTGTAATTTCTTTACCATGTTTTTCATATTAACATTTGGAATTAGTAGTAAGTTCAGGTCTGCTCATAAACATGCCCTGTAGATGCAGAGATACAGAGATTTAACTGCTATGATATTCTGGAATGAGGGCTGGGAGGAATGTTAGATTGTTAAGAGCTTGTTTGGACACTACAGCTGGTAAAAACACTTAGCTTTACACAAAGGGAAAATAGAAATCAGAAGTGCTTTCTTTCTATGAGTATTTCATTTGGAGCTTACCTCAGAGAAATGTGTAAAGTCAAAATAGAGACACTGCAAAAATAAAAATGAAAATAAATTATATTTAAATTAGATACTACACCAGTCTTTCCAAAAGGCTTCTTTTTGAAACCCTCCCTTTCCAAAATGGGAGCTTTGCTGAAAACCCATGTACAAGGTGAAGGACAGACTGAAGAATGCAGCCTGCTGATCCAATGCTTCAGTGAGAACAGATGGTATTCTGAAACAGTCCATTTGTGATCATTCCATAATAAAGATTAAAGTTGCATATTCCCCAACAGAGGTGCTTTCGGCAGCCTGCCAACTCACAAGCAAGTTCTTGGCCCTCCTCTTCCAGCATTTGGCTCCTTTTTGTTTTTTTCCTCTTATCGGAATCATACAATTTTCCAATGATAAATCTTTTTATAGAAAGTCAAGATAATAAAAAGGTTTTATATTCCCATTATTTTCCCATGATAATAGTCTATTAAGTACAGTGGGAAATAGTTTTATTGTTGCAGCCCATAATCTCACGGCAGTGTTTTTAGTCATACACGTGTTGGAGCTCTCTCTGTTTCCAAGGTGTGTGAGGTTGATAATTACACAATGAATGCAGGCCATTCTCTCATTGAATGTGTCCTTGTGAGCTGAGAAGTGTGGGGGTGTTACAACAAGGCACCAGCTGTAAGTGACATTCTCATCACATTTGGGAGTCAGATATAATTTTGGGGGTTTTTTTAAAACTGGCTGTAAAATGTTATTTTACTGATTACAGTGGATCTATGCCCTGCCAGGCCGTGGAGTAGCTGACAACCATCTGAAAACCTGGGATAGCAACACTGAAAAAAATTTACACTGCTCATAGCTACCAGGTAGACAGGTATTGCATCACACCTTTAGCTTAGTGTGGTGTGAATTTCGATGCATTTCCTGTAAAATTGATAAGTACCTTTTCCAAGGTCCATTCTTTTATGTTTGTTTCCTTTTTTTAAATTTTATTTTGTTATTTTACATGTTACTGTGCCATTAAAGTTTTAGAACTCTGTCCATGTATTATCTGATTGGTATTACATTTGAAATATATATGTGTGCAAAAATAAAGTTTTAAAAGCAGGGCTAGACCTTCGAATGCCCACACCAGTGTTTTACAATAATGCATGAACACATAGATATTCAGGCCCTGATTCACTCAGAGCTGTCTGGAAGGCATTGAGTTCTTACTGTAGTTTGATCAAAGTAGATGTTCATTAAAATTGTAACACCCTTCCTCAGTTACTTGTTGATTGGTTACCATTGAGATGAGGAAGCTTTCTTTGCATTCTGTAGCTCTTATAACATTTGCTGGAATTGTGCCAGTTTGCAATGTGTGAGATGGAGAATCCTGATCCCCACACCAGGGATGCAGCTGAGGTTACCAAGGATGGATCTGCACAGTGCTGTGTGTTTCCTGCTCTCCACAAATCCTGATTTCCTATGATGTTACATAACAAATGTAAATGCCTTCTCACTGTAACTGCCATCCCTGATGAGATCTTCTGCCTTCCAGTACGATTTTAGAAACCATTAGAGGAACTTTTTAACATTTAATCCTTGGTTGCCTTGCTGTGTCACTCAAAGCCACCCCTCTCTCTGGGCCTGGTGGTTGTGACACCCCTGTAGGGAACGTGAGTGGTAGGGCTTTTGTAAATAGCACTGAA
>VYZR01070972.1:42683-57015 GCA_013400675.1 Oxylabes madagascariensis | reverse complement strand
TAATTGTGGGTTTTAAAATTTTTTTTACGTTATTTTTTTTTTTTTCTTTTTTTTTTTTTTTTTTTTCACTTCACACTGGAGCTTTTCCTCACTGGGCCAAGGGGCTCTCCAGACTGCCAGCCTCTCTGGTTGCTCTGCCAGTGTCCAGCCAGTGGATAGAGAAACTCCATGGAGTGACCTGGGGAAATGTCACATACATAGGAATTTCACTGTCAAGCCCAAGGGCTTTGGAGTGATGAGGAGTGAATGGAGTGCAGACTGGAGCAGGACTTTCCTGCCCTCCTGGTGCTGGCACTGTACCCACAAAGGAGCTCAAGATGTCGCCTGTGCTTTAAAGGAAGCCATCCAATGCTTGGATTNAAAAATATTTATACAAGTAAAAACTACAGCTGTAAGGCTTACCTCTGATCTTTGATAGAATAGTGATGTACCCATTCCTGATCTATGTGTGTGAGAAGCCATTTGATAAACATTTGAGAAACCCAGAAAAATGCAGAGGTGGTTGCCAAAGGAGTTGTAACCTTTTGTAACCACAAAAATACACACTGATAATGCTGGGAAACAAACGGGCTTTTAATGAGAAAACTTGTTTTGCTACTAACTGGAAATAGAGTTTCAAGTCTCTTAGTAAAGATAACTCATAATCTCGAGCCTCTCACAGTATTAAACAGTAATTTAAATACTCAACAACTGGAAGGCCAATGTTTTTGCAAGCCATGTGGGGTTTGTGTGAGTGTCTGTTTATTGTTAATAGCTGTTCTCAGCAATCATTTCAAAGCCAGGTTTAAAACATTGGGCAAGCTCGTCCAACCTTTCCTCTCATTTTCATATTTGATCACTGTTTCCCTGCAGATAAATGACAAAGACAAGAGGGTCAGATAAAGTTTTCTGCTTTCAGTTACGATCTTTTAAAACAATGCCTTATAATTTGATAAAAACACAAAGCATAATGTGCCTCAAGTGCTTAAGAAGTAAAGCTGGGTTTCTGTTTTCAAGGTAGCAGAGATTCCAGCCTCTCTCAGTTGGTTGTCAGGCTTTGATTGACAATGATTTTCCTACAGTTATCCCCTGCTTCAAAATACCATGGGAAGGATATTATGCATTCCCAACCTGTCAGCTTTGGCTGCCTTACAGAGTGTTCAATTATGCTCTAATCGAATAGCTGCCCAGTGTAGGCCACATAATGACTTCCTGATTATCTGACTTTAAATGATAAATGAAATGAATATGTAACATTCTTTTCAAACACAGGATAGTCACTGAGCCGAATGAAAACTGATTTTGTGCCCTTTTGTCTGAAAAAAAAGAATTATATTTCATTGTAATTCCATTCAACAAGTTGTTCTGTTACTTGTTTTGCCCTCATTAAGATAAACAGGGAATGAGTTTTCTAGGAAAATGCTGGTCTTTTTGTTTTCAAACAGATGCTGAAGGCGCTAAACGCTGTTTAGATTGTTCTCCTTCCTCTCTTTACATTGACTTGTTATAAAGAGCAAGGTCAGATTGATATGATCAGTTCCTATTGGGAATATTTCAATACTTGCTGGCACTGCAACAAGTCTGTTTCAAGTCATGTTGTATAGACAACATTAAGGTCTGCATAAATTATTTAGTGGCAATAGTGCTAGATGTTTTTCATTTCCAGTCTGTGGTATTAGTACTAAGCAACCAACACAGCATTTGAAATCAAATAAACCTCTACCACCTCACTGGGATAGCACACATTTATTATGCTGAAGTCAAAGGCTTCTTCTTCAGCCTCTTTAGCCAACAGCCCATGATGGGCAGCTTTCTGAAGCACTTCAGCTTAGCTTTAGATATGATTGATTGTGTCAAAGTCATTTGTGAAAAGGTGCCCTGATACAAAGACTTAATATAAAGTAGCCTCTGATTTTTGAACACAGTCTGATACTCGGGGCTTCTATTCCACTAGGAATATCATGTGAGGTAATAGATAAAATGAATATTTGTGTGAAGCTGAGCTCATTTTGAATTTTGTTAATTGAATAAAGTCTGGCAGCCCAGGCCCAACTCTCCAACAAAAGATGCACTTTGACCCCATTCTGAGCAATCCATCCCTAAGATCAGCTCCTGAATTTGCATTCTTTCTGATTTTCAGCCCAACGTGAAGATGCAACAGCCAAGTAAAATTCTCCAACTTGGCTGCAGCAGAACTGTCATTTTAGTGTAACAATTTTACCATCTTTGTTCTTATTAGGCAAATCATGTCTGGGAGTAGAATCTCAAGGGCCACTTAATTCTTGAAAATGCTCTAGTGATTGAAATATTTAAGAGAAACAACCCCTCTCCAGCAGCATTTTGGGAACGACCCTTTCCCTCAGAACGAATCCCTGTTGTGTAATGGAGAGATTGATGATGATCCAGTCATGGCTGTGTATTGGGATACATGGTGTGCCTCTGTGGCACAGCAGGTGACAGAGGAGGCTGCACACCCCCCTCACCTGCTGTGATTCCAGTCCCGGGTGCCAGGCATGACCAGGCTGACCTGAGCAGGAGTCATTTCTGCCAGCCAGCAGGTCTACTTCTAAAATACCTGTTGGATGTTTAGATTGCCACCCCAAGAACTGCCACAGCTTGCATTTCAGTAGGTGTTCAGATGTTTCCATATTGCATGCTTTAAAATATTATAACACAGTTCTCGCACTACTGCATCTTTAAGTCATGAGAGGAGCAGTGACTTGAGGAAGAATGTTTTCTGGGAGGGAAGAGCTTAGGGACCATGTCCATAGTGTGAGAGCCTGCAAGAGTAGAGTGAGGCAGAAGAATCTGGTCAGGCAGAGTCTGTGGATGTTGGCAATAACTTCATCAAGTCAGCAGGCTGCCAATAAGAGATGATAATCCAGCTCAGCTTAACTCGATGTAGTGGAACTGCCTTTCTGTGCTGTACAGCCCTGTTAGAGTGTGCAAAGTCAATTCAGCTTTATTCCTGTAATTTTTACCCACTTACTCTCCATATTCCCATTTCTAGGGGCTGGTAATATGTTTTACCAAATATGAGAATTGAATTACCTCTTTAGGTAATTTTCTTTAAAATTACTTAAGGTTTGAAAACAAAGCTTGGGGCTTAGTAGGTTGTGAATCAGGAGATCAGAACACTTGTTGTAATATTTTCTCCTGTGACTTGAATGGGACTAAAGTGATTTTATATTAGGTATGAAATAACATCTATTTTGAAGTGAAATAAGTATTCCTGGATGCTGGAAGTACATGGGGTTTCTAATTAAACTTCTTGGGGCTACATGTAACAGTCCTTCTAGCTACTATCTCACAGCTGGAACACACAACACAGGTGAAACTAAGGGTAGCCGAGCTCTTGCACAGTTACAGTACTTTCAGCTGCCCAAGTTCACTTGATTTTGTACTGCTGTGCTTGTGATTCTTTAAATTAGCTACAGCTGAGCTGGCTGCAGCTAATGAATCGCTGCTGTGAGCGTTGTTATTTCCTTGGTAGATCCAAAGAGAAATGGAGGATATTTCTGGGTTTTGATCAGGTAAGGTAGTATTTGTACGTAGAACAAACAAAATATAATTAGCTAAAATGTCTTTTTTTCTATTTATTTTCTTCTAATTTATCTTTCGTGGTCTTTCTGCACTAATTGTTATTATGCCAAACTGAGGTAATTATAGTGTGTGTCTGTAGTGCTGCAGTGACAATTCTTAGTGACAATGCAGGCAGACTTGTTCATTGTTCCTAACCCCTGCACTCTGCACCTCAGTGCAATCCACTAGCTGGGTGTTTGCCCTGATTATTTGGGGCTTTGTTGTTGTTGTTTTCTGTCCTTTTCTACTCTTTTATGTAGCTGCTGTGCTCATTTTAGCCGTGCTTGAGCTGCTTACTCAGAAGTGATGTCTGTATGTCACACCAATACAGGCACACTTTATCTAATTCTCTGGAATTCAGTAAAGAAGAAAGAAATACACGTAATTGAAAAGCTATTTTGGAAAACTAAATAATGTGAAATTAAGAAGAGAGAAAGCTAATTCATGTATTTCTTACTTCATTTCTTGTAAATACTTCGAGCAAGAAAAATTATAAATAAAACTCTGAAAATTTTGTTTGTTAAACAGATGAAGAGACTAGAAATACAATCAAAAATGCATTCTGTCTCTCTTCAAAAGTTGTAGTGGGAAGAATGTGCCAATATATTTTGCCATGCTTTATGAACTGTTCTATTCTCTCTCTTTTGCTTTCATTCCTCCCCATATTAGCCATGTAGCCTTGTTCAAAGGTATTGCTGCTTAATTCTTAAAGAGGCAAATCCAGCTAAATTAAATCTTTCTGTTCTGAACTTGGGCAGTATAAGGTGAATTCTTTTGTAAAATGCCCAGTTTTGGAGCTAAAGTACAACATACTTTAGTAGAAAGAAGGATAAAAGGTGGCAGCAGAAATACCCCTGCCAGTCTCTCTCCCCAGTATGAGGAGAAAATCTCCCCAGATTTTCTGCAGTATGAAAATCTCAGCTAGATCAGCGTGGTCTCATTATCCTTCCAAGTTGTGTAACATTTTATTGAGCCCCAGAAAACCGAAGTGAAGATGGCATGCAAACAGTTCATCAAGACCAGTATGAACACAGAACCAGAAAAGTTTTTTTGAACCTGTAATAGATTAGTGTGGACTCTGATGATGTTAATTAGGTAGACAACCTGAAATAAATTTTTCATTTTTGAAGTCTGATTGCACAAGAAGCATTCCAACAAGAAGTTGGTCAGTGTGGGCCTGATATTTCTGGGTCTGACAGATTTCAGCCTGCTAGCAGCTGCTAACCTTTTTTCCCAAGGGAAAATTCCTCAAGAAAGCTTCTTCTCAAAACAATCTTGGCAAACAACTATCCTTTCTCAAAACAATCTTTCTCCAGGTGGTGTTTTGCCTTCCTAGTTCTCAAAGAAAAAGAAAACATTTTAGCTGTTTTTCTAGTTTAACCAATGGGATTAGAGAGGTGTCGTTCCTATTCACCAATGATGTTAAGTCTGTATCGGAACACCTTATAAAAAGTAGTAAGAATTAGACAATAAAGCCTTTCTTCTAAGCTCTTTGCCTTCTGAAATATTTGGAGTCTCTCATCTTTTTCTCGTGTCCTACAATGACAGGTCCAGACAGAACAGGATGGAAATGTCAGTAAAGGGAAAGATGACCTGTTGTTAATTCCCCAGAATGAAGGTGTGTTTCTACTTGATTATCAACACTGAGAAATCAGAGATGATGGCTCTTTTAAGAGCATAGTTTCCCTTTTATTGACTCTCTGAATTTGGACGAGTTTAGTTAAATATATAACTTAGGGTTGTGTCTGTGTGGAGGACTCGGGAATATTGCTGGGGTATGTGGCATAATGACTGATGGAGTTGTGTGGCAGCCTGTGCATTTCTAATTGTATCAAGATTGTTTCCTGTCAGAGTCAATTACTCCGTGGAAAATTCAGGCACGAGCAGGAGTCCTGTGAGCTCACAGCAGCGCTCCTTGAAGGCTCTCTACTGGCCTGCAGCAGTTTTCCCAGCAATTAGCAGTTCTTTAATTTTTCATGTTTGGTTTTTTGTTTTGTTTTGTTTTTTTCCTTAGTATAGGTGCACTGTAGGAACATGGAATTATTGCTTAGTGTTTGTGTGGCTGATCCAAGTTCTTGGCATTCAGAAGCAGGTTTTGGATACTCATTGGAAGTCACGTGCTGGTAAGCAGGAGGCAGTGCAGCAGACGGAATACTGAGAAGGTTTTGAGGAATTTATTCTTGAGAAAGCAAAAAAAAAAAAAGAGGGTGTCCCTGAGTTTTGATGTGTACTGTATACAAAGGTTTGGTTGTTTTTGAAAGGAAACTCAACCTGTCTCCTGTCCCAGTCCCCTCTGGCATCAAGGGCAGTCTCTGGGCTGGTACCCACAGAGCTTTCTCCTGTGTCACTGGAAAGGACACACCAGCGTGGGGACATTTGCTGGTGGTGTCAGTCTGGGGTACAGGATGGCTGGATGAGGGCAGCAGCAGCAGATGTGAAGTTTCAGCCCAGCAATGAGAACTCTGGGGTGTGCACTTGAGGATCACGAGGCCGCACTGGGAGTTTGGAGCTGTCAGCTGCACACAGCCTGGGGCAACGGGGCTGCCCTGGGGGCTGCTCCCCACCACAGAACCTGCACTATCTGCAGCTGGCAGAGGATGTGCTATGCACAGGGAAGGGTTAAAATGACCTTGCACTGGAGTGGTGTTTAAAATCTGCTCTTTCATGTTAAATAAATAGGAGGGGGGGAAGGATGGGTCAGATGCTGCACAATGACAATTAGGATAATGGGTAACCTGTCATGCAAATGAGTCTAAAAGGCCTTTAATCATTGGGCCCGAAGGAGAAACTATCTGAATTTATAACTACTTGTTATAAATGCATTAAGAATAAATACTGGGAAAGGGAAAAGGACTATTTAACCTGAAGGAAAATGTGAATAAAAAACCTGGAAAGTACCATCTGGCCATGATCAAAGTGGATCTGTCCAGCTTACCAGGGATTGAGAGTCACCTTTGAAAAGTTCCATGGGGTCAGCAGAGCTGAATTATTTCAAGGCAGAGGGATGGCAGCTGGCAAAGGCTGTAAGAATGGGGGTAATTGCAATAGCAAAGGATTGTCCTGTTACCCAGAATATTTTCCAGACAATTTCATCTTTTTCCTTATAAAAGGATGCATCCAAGTCAAGACATTCTACCTCCTTTCACAAAACAGAATTGTAACCTTGCAGAATTAAATGTGGTGGGAGAGTAGTGGGTGGCATCTTTGGGATTGGAAATGGGTTATAAATAATCACTACTGCCTTGTGAAGCTCAAAGGACTCAGGAAAGAAGAGTGAGCTGAAATATTTACTTTTCTTTCCTTCAGCCCTGTCAATGCCGACATCTGACTTCAGGTAGGGGAAGGGCTGTGGGCAAAACATAATGATTATAAGCAGCAGCAAAATATATTTCATTGCACAACAGTGCTGAATGTGGATTGTCTCATCATGTGTTAATGGTACTCTAACTACTGAGAATGAGTGGGACAGCCCCTAGACACTGTTCTTTAAAGAGGAAAGTATGGCTTAATGAAGTTTGTATTTGATTATTGGAGAAATTTATCTGAAGCCAGTGCCAGTCAGCATTGCATTTACCTTGCAATAAACACAGTTATCCACCCTGCCCCTTTGCATACTAACACATCACTCATCTGTGCTCTATGTAGACAGCTTCTGTCAGATCAAATCAAATTCTTTTGCTTTTTTCTGATGGTCATTTGGAAAATGTGTATTCAAGAACATATTTTTGATCACAATGCTGTACATAATAATTATACTTGGAAGCAATTTGTCCAGGAAGACACACGAGCTGTGAAGCAGTTGCATCAACAGTTGACGTTCTTTTAATGTGCTACAAATCATCCATGAAAAATGCTCTACTTAAAAATGAAAGAGAAGATATGGTTATTCTTATGTGGGATATGAAAGTATCTGAGTAACATAGAGTTATTACTGACTTTTTTAAAAAATTCTGAAATTTTCAACCGTGTATGCTTCTGTATCCTGTCTGACTTAGCAAAGTTTGAGGGCTCTGACTATTTCATTACAAACTTCTATTTTGATTATTGGGAATGAAAACCAATTAAGGCAGGAAATGCAGCTGGACTATAGACATGGAAGACTTTCCAGGCAACCAAAAGAGAATCTACCAAAGCTGAATATATATATTTTACCTTAAAGTAATGTTTTCAGAGAATGGGATGTCATCTTGCAGTTGTTTATAATATATTTACTGAGAAAAAGCCAGGATATTCAAATACACAGAAAAGAACCCTAAAAGTCATTGTAGTTTCTGAATTTCAAATTAGGAAGAAGGGAAGAGTTAAGTCAACAAAACCATTTGGTGTTTGTTTTCTTAGGAAAATGGTAGCAATGTACAGGTAGATTGTACAAAGGAAGTCTGAGCTTTGTGCTGTTTGTCTGCAGATTTCAGAACAGGATACGTGATTTAACACTGAAATATTTTCCTACCTGTCCTTCCAGCCCCCGCCCCCTCCCCTTTTCTGGATGTACGTGATAAATGGCAGATTCTCCCTGATGATGTTCCTGTGGTACTCCAAAATAATTCTGCAGACATGGTAAAAGCTTTTAGAGACTGTAAAACTGATTATCTCTTCTGTAGCTCTTTTCATCTTCAAAGCACTTACCAACATTAACTAATTAATCCTCACAGCATCCCTCTGAATTAGATATCATTGCCATTATACAGATGGAGGAATTGAAGCAAACACTTTGTGAGTAGCTCCTGAGCACCAAGACAGTTGGTGACAGAGATGGAATTAGAATGCGCAGACCTGTGTGTCAGGTTCTCTGGCTGACCTGCCCCACCGTTCCCCTCGTGAGAAACGTACCTGTAGGTATTGGTTATAACAGTTTCTGTTCATGAAACCTCGTTAGGAATGGCTTGGATGGGAAATTCATTTATCGTCACTCAAACTATTATATTTTTAAATCCCTCTTCTACAAAGTTTTCTGACTGGCCCAAGTTTGTTGAAAGATGATTCTCTCCTGTAGGATCACTGTCTGCTGACTGCAAACTTTAAAATTAAAAAGCAAGCAATTGTGGTGTTTAGGCAGGAAGTGGAAATTGGAAAACAAGCCTCATTCCTCTAATCTGAATTTAGTGGCTTGTTTGATTACCAAAGTACTTAGTATCATACAACTGAACTTCAAAACATGCAAATTTACACTGTTGCTTTAATGCAATAATTTAATAAAATAGAAGACTTAAATTTTAAAAGTCCAGAGGAGGAACAGAAGTTTCAGGTGTGGCTGAGAACTCTCCCATTTTTTAGGGGTGTGCTCTTTAACCATCTCAGGGGCTGATGAGCACTTGGCTGCCTCTCTTTAATGTCTGTGGCAGCCCTTGCCCTTTGAGGGGCAGTTTGCCAGAGCAGCTCCTGGGCTGTAGAGCAAGCCCTGGGGTTGGTGAGCAGAAATTGGGGTTGCTGGTGCCAGGCTCAGCTCTCTCTGGTCCCCCCCTGCTGTGGCTGCTCCCCAGCAGGGTGAGGGGAGCACAGAGAGCTGCTCTGAGCAGCCCAGGCTGGGGGCTCAGGTGCTGTCAGTAAATACTGCTCAAAGTTCAGCAGACGTGCTCTTAAATTAATATTTAACCAGATTACTACATTTTGTCTGCTTCATTAATTTTTTACTAATTTCCGAAAATGCTGTTGATGGAAGGAATATTGACGGTGTGTTTTTTGTTCTGGATGCTGGGGTTTTTTAATATCTTCTGGTAAATGGAAACTTATCTTCCTTATGAACACAAACCATCTAACAAGCCATATGGGGCAAATGTTCTAATAAGACAACAATTATTAGGGCATGATGCATTAATGTTTTATGTTGTTCATAACTCAGCTTTAGGAGATTAATAATGGAGATGTGAGGGGAATGCTGTCTTAAGTGTTTATGATTATGTTAATATAAAGACATAGTGTAGAAGAGAAAATTGCTTTCAGGTAGTTACTTCTGTTGTTTGTAGAGAGAGAGTATTGTAGGAAATG
The DNA here is from genome assembly GCA_013400675.1 of Oxylabes madagascariensis. Lineage (NCBI taxonomy): Eukaryota > Metazoa > Chordata > Aves > Passeriformes > Timaliidae > Oxylabes > Oxylabes madagascariensis. The sequence continues at coordinate 47,469 of VYZR01070972.1, read as the reverse complement.
TTCTTTCTATCTTCTTCCAATAATTCTTAAGCAGTTCTGCTGAACTGAAGTTACAGGAGCGACTCTCCATGACTACAAATCAATGAGAACCTCTTATAACTTAACTTTCTTAAAATATAGTTCTAAAGTTGCCAGAGCTGAAACTCCTTATCCACAAATTACTGGGGAATAAGATTTCCAGGACTTTAATAATTAATTTTGGAACTTTCACGGTTTTTCTTTCTATATCTGAAACAAATCCTAATGGCTCAGAACTCTGTTATGACCTTACCAGTGCATTTGCATTTGGCCCATGGACTCAGATTGACAAAGCCACTTGTGGAAAAGCAGCTGTCCTTTCAAAAGACACAGAAGAATGCTTGGAAAGTTTGGAGATAGTATTTAATCTACAAGGGTAGGTTGAACAAATGTAGTAAGGAGAAGGGGAAAAAAAAAGAGGGATGAGTGGATTTTGTGAAGCTGTTTAGTTATGTGTAAAAAAAAATAAATTCTGAATGCAGTCATGTTTTAGCTTTTTTTAATCTTAAAAAATTGCTGAGTATTCTCCTTTCTTCAAAAAGTCACTGAAACAGTGCCTTTTCACAGAAGAAGAGAATTCTTTGCTATGTATTAGAAACCAACACACTTCAAAGTGATGGTGTGTCATTTGCTGCTGTAGGTAGAATGAAAATGTGGCATTCACACTTTTATGGAGCAGTTCTGTCTGGCCCTCCTCTGCCACAGAGTAAATATAGCTGTGTGGTCTTCACTTGGCTCCATTCCTCTGTGATGAATTTTTGCTCTCTGCCCCTTCTCTTCAAGTCTTTATCCTATTTTCTGATCAGAACCTGAACCCTGTAGCAGCTGAGTTGAGTTTCTGAGATGCTGAAGTGAGATAGAAGTTGTGCAATCTGAGTTCACTTATGCAGAATTGCTGCTGCTCCCGGCACACCACCGAGTTTTCTGTGTCTCCTGCTGTTCCTGAGTGCCTGCACAGGGACTGTCCCTGCTTCACCCAAAGTGTGAAACACACCACTGGTTATCACAGCCCAGCAGGCAGGGGACAGATATTTCCAAGCAGCACTGCTGCACCCTTATCTCAACAGCACTAATATTATCCCCTGCCAAAACAGACACGATGTATTGAAGTATCTGTAACTGCTACAGGATCTCTGCATACTCCTTGAATTTAGCCTGCAGCAAGTCTGTCATCCATGGTGATCCTGATGTTGCAAAAAGCAGCTTAAAAATATCGTCAGGGCATTGGTGCTGACTTAAAAGCAGCACAGGCACTACTCACCTGTGAATTGAGACATGTCCATTAAAATAGGCTGCCTGCTTTTCCTCCTTCCCTACTGCTTCTTTATGTGCTGGTAGTAGTGTCCTGTCCTGTTTGCAGCCCTCTGTCAGATAGAGGTGGAATTCATAGCCACAAAACAGACAGAATCACAGCTACATTATCTAATTTTCAAACAATTAACAATAGTTAAGAAAATAGATTCCAATCCACCAAATTCTGTTTAAGTTTTGAGAAAACTTTACTTTCTTTATTTTTGCTGGCTGGATTAAACCTAACACCATCGTGTAGGAAAAAGGACGAGTCCAATACAGGGGACCTTTTTATGTTTTATTATCTACAATATTTGTGTACAGCAGCGCTCAATTACACCACAACAGAGCAGAGATCCAATCTTCACAATGTAATGACTTCCTGATGATCTGTCTTTAAATGATAAATGAAAAGAATATGCTGCCTTCTAGCTGCATATACAACAAAGTTTATTGCCACCTGAAATTGCTTTTTATTCCTTGGGTGGGTGGGGAGGTGTAGAAGGAAGGTTGAAACCAGACTTTTTCCTAACCTGCCCTCAGATTATATTATTGGGATATATTTCCAGTGTTGTTCAATCTCCCTGAAATACATCTCCCTGAAATTCAAAGGGGAAAAGTGGTTGTATGGGGTTAATCTTGGGATTTTACAAAAGAGTTTAGATCAAATCAAAACCCTCGGTTATTGGTGAGCCACAGGTTCTCCTTGATCATGTAAGTCCTTCCATCACCCACTCCAGCACGGCACTTCTGAAATGCAGAAATCTGTCACTTCTGAGATAAAGCCACTAATCCACCTCTCTCCTTGACACATTCTCTGTTCAGTGGGCAGATTTCTTATATGGATATTTTCTGTCACTTTTGCCAGTATTACCTCTGTGTCATAAGCTGATGGCTTTAACCAGTGATTTTCTGTTTTTCAGACTTGACGCAGAAATCCAAACACCTCTCTGTGAAGTGTTTTCAGAGTTTATCCCCTGCTGAAAGTCTCCTCAAGGTAATGGTTGTGAATGACAGCAGGCATATTGTAAGCTAAATTTTTGAAAAATGTTTCTTGCTCATCCAAAGAGCTTATGAATTCTGTAAGTCTGCATTATTCCTCTCAGTACCAGCATCAGTCTTGCTGCTTAAATATCCATAATTGTCCTTGTTCTGATTATTTTGGGTTAATTTTTTAATCACACTTTCACGTTCCATGCTGTTGTGCAAATTTTGCAGTTTCATATTTCTGTGCTATCTTTTCCTCTTTTGCAGTCACCCTATCTCTAGATCCTGCTTGATTTTTCTCTCTGAAAAGTCAACTTGATTATTGCCTTTAACTGCTCTTAATATTTTGCCACATCTGCTCAAGTTTTAGTCTATTTCTCTCTTAAAAACACATTTGGTGCTCATTGCCATGTGTGCACTTTACTTCTGAAATATGTCTCAATCTAATTCCAATGTGATTTTTTATATAAACTCATTGTGCAGGTTTCAAAAGGATTTACAGTGTAATGGTTCCTTTTGGATTCTTTAGTGGAAGGTTTATATGTTCAAATCTTTATGATTATGTCTGTGTACATACATGTGAATGCCTCTGAATACCCACTTCTGTATGTATGTATAAAAATACATGTTTATGTATACATACTTGTATATATACACCTGCAACTTTCCCTGCCACAGTGAAAACAAACCATATATATATGTGCCCATATCGCTGAGTGAGGCTCTCTTTTGAGAAGAGAGGACATTGTGATGACTGTAAGGTTCCTTATAATCTATTGATCTGCTTCCTGAGCTGTGGTGATAGTTTTGTGCTCTGCAGAATGAACAATATCCGTTGTATTACAGGCTGCAGTCGGGGGTTTGTGATTCCCTCTGACGCTCGCAGCAGCCTGCTTGCCTCCTCTTGGGCTTCTTTTGTCAGGAAGTCCTATTATTTGGGAAAATAAAAATGTATATGTTATTCCCAGTGCTTTGGCTCCCTGGTGAAGATTCAAGACCTAGGATGTAATCAGGAGTCTTTTCAAGTGCTTGCATTGATGGCTGTTACTGCATGCTCAGGTCTGGGTGCAGCAAGCTGGCCAATTGCTCACTGGTTTGTAGTGTGCTGGTGTAAGGAATGACTGAGGAGGGGTTTCTCTCTTCCTGTGGCTACCCTAGCACTTCTCAATTATTTATTCCTCTAGGTGTTTAGAAGCCAGTTTTACAATGTGGTTCTGTCTCACAGCAGAAAGATCCTGTCAGCAGAAGATTATGGCACATATAAACTGGTGACATGAGGGGTTGTGTCTGTCTGCAGCTTTCCATTCCACTTGCAAGTCAGAGATGTACTGAAAGACCTATTTCTGAATTTTGAGAGTCAGCATGGCAACACTCAAGCGAGTTAAAAGGTTAAAAAGTTAAGATTTTAGCTAGAAGGATAGAAGCAATGTAGGATGGTTAATTATGACCAGACGTAGTTAGTTAAAGTAAGACTATATATCCCTTGCTTGACTTAGTTGTGTTCATAGGAGACAAGAAAGGTGAGCCATTGTGAAGATGAACAAACCGTAGCTGCACCTGGGCCCCGAAACCAGTCAGAACCAGGCAGGAGAGCTTGGATTATGCCCAAGGGACCAGAGAGTCTGCCAGCAAAGACAAAGGGGAAGAGTTTACTTGGAGGAAGATACTTCTGACTTCATCCTCCGAGATCACTGACCCATTTCCAGACCCACCAACCCAATTTGAGCGAAGGACTGGCAGGCATGAAAGGACTTTAGGCTCATTTTAATACAAAGACGGGGTCAGGTGATAAATATGTATAAGCATATGAGATAATTGAATGAATATGTAAGACTTCTGTAGATAAATAGTGTTACATTGCCTTGGGCAATGGTTTCTCCNCAGAGCACTGTGGTTTTTGCACACGTCTTTGGGAGGTTACTCCCCGTGTGCCCAGCACTGAATTAAACATCTCACTTTCTAACTTTAACTAGTTGGAGAGTCTTTGTCCTTGCTTTATTTGCTTCACAAGGATGCTACTGCCAGGATTTCACTGTTTGGATGGTTAAAGATGATCACAGGGTTGCTTGTAGGTGCAGGTTACACAGAACTGCCAGGTGAAAAATCTGTAGCACATACGTGGCACAGGCAGGTGAAACATTATGTTAGAAGACTGAAAAATTTAGACTGATTATTCTGGGCAAGTAGTAGTTATATTAGAGAAAATTAACCTACTTGTCAGGAGAAGATATGGTCAGAAACTTAGAGAAACGTAAGAGCTACACAAATTGGCAATGGCAATTCCTGATCCTTTCCCTTGGCCTGTTTCATTTGCTCATGGTCTGTTGTCCTGCTGCCTTATCCTGATGAGTGCCAGCCTCTGGCACCAAAGGCTCTGGCATTTGTGATGCACTACAACCTGTAAGCAAGTCCTTGGATCTGATCTCTCACTTTCTTACCTGAAAGGTCATCAGTCTCTAAACAGGTCTCAGATATTCAACTGCACTTTTCA
>VYZR01070968.1:3689-32462 GCA_013400675.1 Oxylabes madagascariensis | reverse complement strand
CTCTCTCTCTCTCTCTCAGTCCTCTTTGAACATTCTGGTCCTCATTTTAATCAATCTCTTTTTATTAAGTTCTTTGGCTCATTTACTTGTACGTGCATTTGCTTTATTTTATTTGGAACATTTCTTTTGTAGTGTCTTGAAAAAGAGTTGTGACATTTCTTTTGGATGGCTTCTTAAGTATCTGGCAGTCACCTATGATACGATGTTGATGGGTACGGATAGATTAGCTCTGTTTTCCTGATGATCTGTCAGATGTCGAGTTCTGAGGAAACTGGATGTGTGTGTTGGTGATGCATATGCAGCAGTTTGATAAGTGGATAGAGGGGGAGCTTTCATTTTTCTTCTGTAAAAATCACTGTTTATTAAGCTGGATTTAGCCCTGTGAAGCGAGGTGCTCCGCTGGCAGGTAGTTAATCAGCGATCGTGGTAACTCCGGCTGCAACCAGGGGAGCCAGTACCCATTCAGAACGTAGAAACTAAAGAGCACTTCATTAGGATGAGTGAATTTCCATCTGTGTTGTATTTTGTGTATACTGGAGCAATTAATACAGTAAACTGATGGATGGCAGTCAGTGCGATCGTATCTCGGCTGATGACAAAGTTTGCTCAGCACTAAATTGAACAGACTTACTATGACTGGCAGGAGCGTAGCCGTCAACATTTCAAGAAGCTTGAAATTAGGAATTCCCCAGGAATTAAAAAAAAAATATAGCAGCTGATCAGCCTTTCTGTTGATACTGATTTCAGTGGAATTGCTGGAATAATTCACGCAGGAGGATGAAAATTCCTTGAAAAATGCTTCCCATATATCAGTTTTTTTCTTCAACAGCTGACTTGTTTTTCTGCATCATCTGTTTGTTCTGCATGTTGTCGAGTTCATGGTCCATCTGGTAATACCTGAGCTTCCATGATTCCTTTTCCTAGTGTGCCTTGGGAAGGAGGATCCAGACCATGTTTCACTTTTGTTATGAAATCTCCATCAAGAGTCTAGTGGCAGAGAGCTACTGGGAATATTGGGATAATTATCCAAAGGCCTTTGGAGATGAATATGAGGTGGTCTGGGAATGTAGCTGACGAGAGATGGAGTTGTTGTGCGAGATGTGTGCAGGTAGAATAATGTCAGCAATGAATCAAGTGAAATTGGATGGATTTTCAGGTGTAGATTTGGAGAGAAGGGGGATTGTTCTCTCGCTGTGACTGCGTTCACTCCACCAGAGTTAATTCTGGTTTTTTAGTAAGGCACGTGGTAGGTACATGGAAAAGAGGTTCACAGACACTTGTTTGTTCTGGGGAGGATTTGTGCATTCAATTCTCACGCATCATTTTCTGGTCCATTTTAATATATATCAGCCTCATACATGAACATTTGAAGACCTTTAGCTGTACTCAAGGAAGACTCTCATGTGGTGCGTTTCTAGTACTGGCAAACATAAGGAGGTAGAGGAATTAAACCCATCACAGTGCTCCAGTGCCCCTTAGAAGATGAGGAACACGAAGTTTTCCTGTGCACTCACTGATTAAAACTTGGGCTGGAGGTTTGCGAAGTGCAGAGTTTTGGAAAGTCTTTCTGCGGGACTTCAACATCCAATGGCTCCAGTAACCAGAGTCTCCCAAGGACAAGGATCCCATTTGCGCTTGCATTATGCATTTGAGCAGAAGGGTGTGATGCATGATGTGGAATGAACAAAATAATAACTCGTGTGTTCAGGGAAATGCCAAATTAATGAAAATTCAGAAAGCTCTAATGTTGAAAGAGCACACAAATTCCTTGATAGAAATATAATGCTGCTAACAGTTTCAAGATTATTGTTGTCTGAATTTTCTGCTTATTGTGTACTGCAATTAAAATTCTTCTCGGCTGAAAAAACGATGTCAAATTAATATTTCCTTTTGGAAAAAAATACGAAAGTACACATCTTGTTCCATTTAGCACCATCATGATCTTTGATCAGGTTCCCTCTGTCCAGTGAATAAAGCAGATTTATGTTAAAGGGAGCAGGCTCAGACCATGTATGTTTGGCATACATGTAGAATCACATGAACACAAGTCCAGTAAGTTAAAGTAACACACCCACTCAGGCTTCCATCTGCATTTTATGCCACAAATCCCTTTATTTTCTTCTTTTATTTAGCAATTAACTTCTCCATTTATTCTGTAGTTAAAAGCTGCCATAAGACGAAAATAGACAAAGTCTGATTTTCTTCTCTCTTGCTCTAAATAACATTCAGAGGAGACTCAGACCTGGATTCTGAAAGCTGTGCTTCCTAAAAGTGCCAGGTGTGACTGTGATTTGGACAAGAGTCCTATCCACAGAATAGTAAGGAACACTTTTAACCCCCACCTGGGTTACCCAGCCGTTGTGTTCTGGCTGTTCTTGTTTATTCCTTGCTCAGAGCAGATGGATGGAAAGAGGCAGGGAACAGGGAGGATCCTTGGCTCCATTCCCTATCCACCGGCCAGCGCAGCTGAGACGGGCTGGGGGAGATTGTAATTTGTTGCTGCCCTGCACCAGAGAGCAGAAAGAGGGAGAGCAGGGACTCAGAAGTGTCCTTAGAGCTGGCACTGCCCCTTCCTCAGGGTCCTGTCAAGTGCTGGAATCTGGTCTTCAGTGCAGTGGTCCCCAGTAATCGCTGGCTCCCAGGACCAATGCTGAGGAAAGCCGTGCAAGGCAGCACCGTCCTCTCAGGATGCATCCCCAGCTCTGCCCAAGCTACTTTCAGCCTCAACTTTTTAATTTCCTGCATCCCTGAGCAGCACAGGAGGGGCCCTGCGGACTGGGGGCCGCTAAATGTGTTAAAACTCATTAGGTATGGAGCAGAAGACCCTTAAAACTAGCCAAGAGTCTCAAACGTGGGTGCCAGAAATTAAACACCTAATTCAATATTTAGCCATCTACCTCTAGTTCCTTCCTCATAGTTGATACACACTGTGCCTCCTCATAGGTGGCCTGATTTTCATAGGCACCAGGCACCTACAACTAACTCAAGTGTTGAGACTGCTCACCTAAGTGAGACCTGTAGAATTCAAAGTTTTTTCTGGGTGATTAAACAAGAGTCCCCTCGCTCTCAGCTCCCGAAAGGAGCTTCGATAGAATGACCAGCATTGTAACATATGGCTTAGCAAGGGGAGAAAAAAAAAAAAAAAGAAAAGAAAATGAGTATTAGAAATGGATGGACTAAAGAATACGCAGGATATATCAGGCACATTAACCAAACATATGGTGCTAAATGAGATATTTTTTTTAAATTGCAAAAAAATTGACATTCCTGGCAGTCTCAAGGATAATGTGACATGGCTGTGATAAATTTAGAAGAATGGGACATATTTTGGCTTGTTCTTGGAAACCTTTTTCTTGCATGCCGACTGTATTTCTTCTTTTATTAACCCATTCAAAGAATGTTTGAATTTTGCTGCTAGAGCACCATGCTAGCGCAACATAAAATGTGAATGATGCTAATTGCTTTGCACTGCCTAACTTTCTGTCATACCCTCCCCTCTTAAAGGACAAAACATGCTTTGGAAATGAGCTGGCAAGCTCATCTTCTTTCTCTTGGTCAATATTAAGTGATGTAATTAAGCTCCTGTTTGCATATTCTTCTGAACTAGGAAGCAGCCATTTTTTTCTTGAGATCTGATGGATGTGATCACTCAAAATAAAATGTGTCATTACAAACCCCAAACAAAACAAAAACATGGTATAGTTGGACTGTTCCAAACCAATACATTTCAAAATACCCCGGAAAAAAAATAAATAAATGAACCAAACTTGTGATAATAACAGCAATCAGAACGATAACAAACAAATAGAGCGAAAGTAGCAACCAGTTATCAGCGCCTCAGTTTGTTTTCCTTCTCAATTTCCCCGCATAGGGTTACATTAAAATCTCTATTTTCACATGAAAGCCTCTGCCTCGACCTTAGAAAACCCATCCCCATATGAACATGACACTGCTCAGCATTGCCACACTCAAGGTCATTCATCAGCTTCTTTGTAGCTCCTCAAGTTCCAGTGTTTGGACACAATCACACCAACTTGCTGCAGCTTTAAACCTTATTCCACTGCCTCTGCCTCTTCTCCCTGCTGTGGTTTAGAGATGAGTCCTGCAGGGGTTTTTTTTTTAACACAGGGGTAAAAGAAAAGCTGTTTCATTTTTTTAGAAGCTTTATCATCCTTGTCATAACCCTGAAGAGGGTTTGTAGCCAGGGAAAGCAGGGAGCTCCTGAGCCAGCTGAGCCACAGAGTCGAGATTTCACTCCTCCCCTGACCTCTGTCACCTGCCCAGGGCTCAGGTAACTCATGTCCCACCTGGGTCCCTGCTCACGGGCTGCACAATCTTGCTCTTGGAGCACCTCCCATGCTGGAAGATTATAGTGACCTTCCCTGTGCATAAAAGTCACCTGGACTGTCCGTAATATTTTGCACTTAGGGCTGGGGTTGACACTTCTTTGGTGTTTCCATCCCCAGTTCTTCCATCACAGGGAAATCTGGGTCACCAGCACCGTTAGTTCCTTTGAGTGTCCTTGTCCTGAATATGGACATGCCATGACTAAGTTACGTCCCATTGGAGCAGAAATTCAGCAGGCTGCACTGGAATATTTCATTGAAACACCTCAGTTCAATCTCCTTTTCTCTCTTCCCCTGAAACTGAACCAATCTTTGCTTTTGTTCCTGCTCCAAAGTCCCTAAGACCAAATGAAAATTTAAAAAAAAAACCAACCCAGCCCAATATTTTTCATGCACCATAGTCAGTTCTAAGCTTTGATTTTTAAAATGTTAAGTTTGTAACCTTTCCTGCTATGAGGAAAAAAGCCACCATAACAGCAAACCCTGTAGCAAACAAGTTTCGAGGCAGAAGGCTGCAAGTACAACACTGAAACTCAAACCATTCCCTTACTTTATTTAACTTACAGAAATATAAACTCCAAAGCCTCACCGAAACCATTAAGACCCAGCAGTGCAGAGTATAAAGTACAAGAAGGCTCCTGCATATTGCAATCAACATCCCAGGGACTATAAAACTAGTCTTATTAAATATAAAGTTAATAATATAGCCCAGAGATAATCTTGTCCAGGCCTCTCTCTTTACTTTTTTAACAATTAAATACTATAAAACACAGAGTTGGAAATAAAACTAAATTACTTTGCTAGTGGAAGTTCAGCTTGCGCATTACCTGATATTTTGCTTTTCCACCTGAAATCTCCACCTTTGTTTTGCAATATCCCTACGGATATGCAGAATGCCCGATGGGCTGTGTATGCTGGAAATTTTGAGTTCTCAGGATACATTCTGATAATCAGAATACCCAGATGCATCTAAAACTGCAAAAAAAAATAGGCTAGTAAAGACAAACAGGCATACTTTTCATTTATATACTTGTAAAATGTAAAATTCTTTCATCCAAGCATCTACCAAACACAGAGAAGGCTCGGGTTTTAAAAGCCTGTTGCAGTGTATTCATTCCATTAATCTTTTTGATACCACAGCCTTGTTATGGCATCAACAGGAGTTATTCTTACCCTGTATACCAAACCTGTCAGATGAGTCCCACACCATTTCTGCCTGTCTGTGGCAGAGGTTTCACCCAGTGACAAGTTAACTCTGATTTTCCTTGGGAGCCTTTGATACAGTTCAAGGGCATTGTAACAACTCCAAAATAATTCCAGTTCAGCTTCTAATATCAAGACATAAATACCATTCACCCTTTAAAAAAAATTTGAAAGCAAAAGAGAACCACATAAATGTGTAACTTTCAAATACCTTTGAAGTCAAGAGAGTGAGGGGAGGAAGAGTTTGAACTCAGAGAACTCCATTCTCTAGTTGTGCCTTGAGTCGTGCGGCACATTTAAAAGATCCATTTGCAATAATCTACTAAACCAAGGAGTGAAAGACAGAACTCATAAAAAACCTGTAAAAATCCAAATGCTCCAGCTATTACAGATTTCTAAAAATAAAGCAGAGTAGGTTTCAGTAGCAATAATAAGCTGCATCTTATCCGTATTTCAGCTTTATAAGAAAAATATGGCTGCCTTTTAGTACTCATGGCTCAGAGCAAACCATGGCTGCTTCTGCCTTGAAAAAAAAAAAACAACCCCACAAATAAAAGTGAGCTTTCAGCTTGCTGTTGTGTTGCGTTTCATTTGTCCTTTAAGTGTGTCTAGCTGCTTCTGCACCCCCCTTTCACAATGCATAGGCTGTCGTTCCATGACCTAGCATTATTAAATTGCACTTATCAATCATTCTTGCCAGGAATGCCATCGCCAACTACATTAAAGAAGTCAGAGAAGTCTGGTTTCAGCAGTCCCTCGCCTTCGCAGACCTCCTCCCTTGGAACGGCTTTCACACAGCACCATCGACCTGTCATTACAGGACCCAGAGGTGAGGCCTTTCCCGAGAGCCCCCAGGCATCCCAGGGTGGCCACGGCGCCCACGGAAAGCCATCGCCTCCTGCCACCGCCCAGCGAGGGGCTGCGCCCACAACCTTCACGCCCAGCAGGGTTTAGGTGTCTAGAGGCCGCTGCTGTCAGGCTGGGCCGCTTTTGGGAAAGCTCCTGACGACCACGCGAGGTGGAAACGCTGTTTTCTGGGGCCTCGGGGTTTTTTGTTGGAAGAGGGTGGGGAAAAGGGACAGGATGTGTTGCAGGGAAGTGTCTTCTGCTTGTGGCCATCCATCACGTTGACTCGGTCCAACTGCTCGAGACAGGGACACATCCATCACTTCTGACCCACGCCTGTCTTCCAGCTCTGTGGATTCCCTTCTGCCAGTCATTTATTCTTGTGCTGCTGGTGTCAGTGTGCCTTGTTAGGGGACTCCTTTGAAGTTGGTTCCCGCAATACTTTGGTTGGTTTCCTTCCCAGTACTCTTCTGACTGACTTTCCAAGTTAAAGAGATGTCCTCTGGGTCTAGATGTGCTTATACATTTCTGTTAGAAAGATGCATTTGCATTTAGCCTAGAAAACTAAATGCAGTACTGAGTTCACGTTTGAAAAGGAACTCACTTGGGCACAGTAAGAGAGACAAATGAATGAATCCTCTTACAAACCTCTTTGGAAGATACAAAAATAGGAATGAATGGTCGTGACACGTTTCTTTCTGCTATGAAATTTTGTCTCATTTAGAGAAGATTATTAAGGAGTTGGTCGAATGGTGACGCATAAAAAGGCATATTAGCAATTCATCCTAGAAATTATTTGAAAAAGTCTGTTTGGCATCAGTGTGGTTTCACTGAGGGCAGCATAAACCAGGAGGAGCCTCTTTGTCTGCACATCCAGGTGATGTGATGAGAAATGGTGGAGTTGCACAAAGTTGAAGCAAGGTCAGACTTGCACTTCAGGAGGTTTTGTGCTTTGTTAAATCTGCTTATTGTAGTTTGATTTGTTGTGGTTAATCCATAAAAATTATTCATTACCCTTAGACATACACCTAGATCCTCAGAAGATATTTAGGCATCTAAGCTCTATAGAGATTTCCCTTGAAATTTGGATCTGAGCTGTCTGGCAAATATGTCCTCTTTTAAAAGCCTTGATAATTGGTGATACAAGGATGAATAATATGAAGCTTCCATTAACATTCTATTCAGTGCACATCAGCTGACTCCCAATTCCTGTCTTTTAGAAGTTCAGCCTTTTAGATTTCAGTTGTTGATTGATTAGTTAATAGGCCTTTCTTTATTTAGCTGTGTTTTACCTCACACTAATTTTTTAAGATCATTGACTGCCTTTGTCTGCCCCTGTTTAGACCCTCTGTGCTTTGGATTCTTGTGTGGTTGAGAGAGGAAATGTCTCAGTGGTGAGGCCTTGTTTAAATCTCATCTACAGTCTGTTTTCACAAGACTTTTTCTGTGCACTGAGGGATTTCCATTGGCTACGTGAGAAGAACATTCAATGGGAGCCAGAAAAGCAAATAGAATTATTACAGTCCCAAATTCTGTTTGCTTGGAAGGAGATGTTCTTTACTAACTCCATAAAGGAGCAACACAGCTTTTAATCATCATGGCTCCTAACAAGTCAACCAAAGCTGTTGTTCTGCAATATCATTTAGAAGCATCTTCTATTTTATGCTCGTTCACAAACAAAGTCTCATCGACTTTCAGGAAACAAATCCCTCTGAATCCATCCACGGTTTCTTTAAGTGCCATCATCCTGAAAAAACATCTTTTCCCAGACTTCACTCTTTGTTCTTTTGGGACATTCCTCCTCAGTATTCTTCTTCCACAGCACACTGGCTGTGTTTATTTCCCTGCTGCAATAATCATTCTGTTAGTAAAGGGTGATATACTGAGATGGATTATTTTCTGCAAATCCAGCTTTGTTCTTTATCCCATCGCCTCCGGCGTACTTTAGGGACAGTAAGCAGAAGAGAGAAGCTTTTCAGGTATCAGAAGTGGCAACATAAAGAGTATAATGCTGTCGTATAAGAGGATATAATTGAGAGATTCACTTCCACCAGTAGTTACTTGGAGTTGTGCCTCTGCAGAAACGATGGTACAGCACACACAGGCTAAACTCCCTCTGGACACAGGTGCATTACGTAAATGGTCAGGGGCAGGTCATTCCGAGGGGTCTTTGGAGAACAAAGAGCGGGATTTAATCTCCATTCTGCAGAGAGATTTCGGAGAAAGAGGAGTTGTGAGTAAGTAGGTCACCACCAGAGTAAGCTCCTCAGCCAACACAACGATCACAAGGAGGTTCCATCTCCTTCTCATGTTCGTATGTGCAAGTTTATCACTTGGATGTGTGTATGAGATGCATTTGTAAAGCATGATCAAAATAGACAGCAGAGAAGAAGCTGTAGACTATTCATGGCAGGTGTTGTCATTGACAACCAGTGATTTGTAACTTCTCGGGAATATTCCCGAATCTTTCACACGCTTCCAAACATCCCTTGGAATACACTGCACGTCTGATGCTGGGCTGTCCCAGGATACTGAATGCCCTTCCCTGTGATCCCCACAATGAGTCACTTCCAAAACAAAAACTTCCTTGGAGGAGGAGGAGGAGGAGGAGGAGTAAGATCCTTGGGAGGATTTCTTAGCTCCGAGGCGCTCCACCCAACGAACCCGTTGGAAAACCTCTGCTCTCATGGAATTGCCTGGATGTGCTGTGCTGTGGAAGGCTGTGCTCTCCTCGCTGTCTGCACTGGTGCTGCTGCCAGTGCCCGGCCCAGCTGGGCAGTAGCCAGGAGAGAGGATCTGAGCTGGCTGACCAGCGGACCAGATGTGCAGCGAGTGCTGGCGCAGGGATGCCAATGCTTCAGTGACTCCTCAGTACTTCCAACAGATGGTGGCAAGATCCAAGTTTCTTTGGTGATAAGCTAGCAAAGTGATTCATGGAGCCTCACTTGATGATGGCAGTTTTTTGGGCATGACTCTATGAATGCACCATATGTCTTCTCTGGACCAGCGTGGTTAGGATTCAGTGTCTGGCAGATGGTAAATTGATCACCTATAGGGTGGCTTCAGCATCACTATCAGTTTTAGCATTTATTTCAAAGCCTTGAAAATTCGAGCAGCCAGATCTCTCTCTTCCTCAGGCACACTTTTGTTACCTGCAAATGAGATTATTTGGTGGTCAGCTTAGCTCACCACAGCACTCCAGCTTTGCAAAGCCATCGTGGATTGCTGGCATCTCACAAAGCTTCCCAGACCACTTGAACTCTTCACCAGACAGTGAAGGATTTAAATACTATGGGTGACAGCAGTATTTACATAAGCGGTTTTAGGCTTCCATGTATTGCTACTTACACTCTGGTGACTCTATAACTGGAGCTGGCTGAAACATTAAATTGACCACGATCTTGTAAAGCCAGGATGTACAGCAGCCTGTGCTGCAGAGCATTCAAGCATTCCTGCGGAATATGACAGTGTGGATCCTGCAAGCCAAAAATGCAAGGAGGAAAAGGCCAGGAAAGGAAAAAAAAATAAAATAACAATGAGATGGTATGTTAGGAAGATAAATGAAGGAGAAACACAATTACAAGAAGCAAGAAATAAAGCAAGAAGGCGAGAACCCAAGGAAGGGGGTGTGTGAGAAGAAGGGATGAAAGTCAACTAGTGGACTGGTTTCCATTATATTAATTTCCTCCATAATTACCATTGCCACTTAGACTTTTATCAGGACAAGGCCTGCCAGGGAAACGCTGCAGCACAGTACTCTCTGTTCATGCCAAAGTGGCAAAACCTTTATGTCACATATCTGGAAAGATACTGTGTCCTTCTCTATCAAAATCCTCCACTGGGTCACCAAAGTGGTACCTGCTCGCTGTCCTGTCAGCCAGCTCCAAGCGAATCAAAGTGACGGTGTACATTGTNAATTACCATTGCCACTTAGACTTTTATCAGGACAAGGCCTGCCAGGGAAACGCTGCAGCACAGTACTCTCTGTTCATGCCAAAGTGGCAAAACCTTTGTGTCACATATCTGGAAAGATACTGTGTCCTTCTCTATCAAAATCCTCCACTGGGTCACCAAAGTGGTACCTGCTCGCTGTCCTGTCAGCCAGCTCCAAGCGAATCAAAGTGACGGTGTACATTGTAAAAAAGACATTTTGTAATGTCCTGTTCTGTACGAGTCTCTGCGGCTGCTTCTTGACGCTGTCAGCCGGCACAGTGGTGTAACCTTCTGCTTCCCTCCGAATTCTGACAAAAACAAAGCGGTGCAGCTTGACAGAGACACCTCAGAGCGAGGGGTGGTGATGTCAGAGAGCCAAGGGAGTCACTCCACAAGGGCGAGGCAGCTGAGGTGAGGCCACAAACAGCACAGCGCTGACCATCAGAGGAGTTTACACCATCCAGTTTACAGTGTCAGGACAGCTGACTGAGCAGGGGAAGATTTTGATTTTCTGCGCTCGCTTCGGAGTAACCTGGCGCTGAAGGAAAAGCAGTTTCCCAACAGATGGCCTCAAGGTCAGGCTTTAGCCATGACACAATCCCCAGACTGCCACCGCCAGGGAGGGCAGAGAGGGAGGCCTGCAAAGGGTTAAAGCTCCAGCTAAACAAAAGTCAGCGACCGTGTAATTAAAACTCTACCTTTGTTGTATTGTCAAGAGTTAGCCTGTGACATAGGAAATATTTAAAGGAGCAGGCTGTTCAGCTAATTTGTGTGTGAGTGAGCTGCTTAGACAGTCCTATCCTAAATTAACTGTAAGACCACCCACCGAGCTCGCCTCATAAAGGGCCACGATTGCTCAGCTCCGCTCTGTATAACCGTTCAATAATTACTAGATAAATGCATAACTAAAAGCTCTATTACACTAATAATTTGTACCGAGATGGATGTGTGGGACACCATGCTGGGTTAATTTGTCATCCCTGCAGCAAACTTCTAAAGAGGGCTCTTTTGCAGAGGAGTTGTGTTAATACGTTGCTCCAGTGAGGACATGTTAGAGCAACAAGATGACTTGGTCGCTTAATCTCCTAAAGAGGCAAAATGCCTGGAGGGGAAGTGCCAGAAAGAAGAAAGGGGGGTGATTAACACAGTGGACCCAGATTTAAACTCATCCTGACAAAAGGAGCTGATCTAACTGAGCAAAAGAATGAAAAAAAGAAAAAAAAAAGGGGGGAGTGTTAAAAATACTAATAGGATTTCATGCATCCCTAAAAAATAATATAAAAATAAAGTGCTGCAGGAACAAAGTATTTTGCCCATGCTTTTCCTGACGCTGCTTTTGGTTCCTTTGCTTCTTTGATTTATCCGTGGAGTTAAACTATATGCTTTAAACAGTGCAGTGAACTATAATATTTTTATCTCTGCTTTATGCTAAATTCTTCTAGCTTCAGACACACACAAAAAGCACATTATTGCTTTAAATATGGAACCCATGTTTAAGCATCAGAGCTCTGGATTTTCAACCTCCTCTATTGACAGAACCATAAATCATGTTAAAGTTAAGTGAATTACTGTAGCGTGGAACTATAGCTTTAACAATGTTTATGTAGTATCAGCTTACCATCTACAGAATGAAAGGGAGGAAAAACACTGATATTAGAAATGGGAATGTGGAGTCCTATTAACTTAACAGCAATATATCACTCCAAAGTCACAGATTCCATTACCATGCCCTTTTTAGTATCAAAGCAGAATTATATCATCACACACATAAAGGTTGTAGTTTTTAAGAGAATTTACATTTCTATTGTAAACTTATCAACTGCATTTCATTATAAGGAAGACATGATATATTCTCCTAGCAGTAGTTTTTATCTTATGATGAGAATGCATCATGTGTATTAAAAGTAATAATAATATGCAGAAGTTGACAGCATTTGATGCAAGGCAGGAATTCTACAAATATGTTAAATTAGGGTCTTTTTGACCTCTAGCTGTAGTCTTAGAAAGAAGGAGTGCTTTCTATAGGTCTGATTTTTATTTCTGTCCCGATGTAATCAATTCTATAGTATTCTGATCTCCCAAAGGCAGCAGAATTCTGACATGTTTTAAAACATTCTGCTCAAAATAGCTAACTTAACTGGCCCCCTGCCCGTGCCAGAATCTGGAACCAGTGCTCAGTTCAGCTCTACAGGTTTTCAAAAGCAGCCTGTAATACTCAGCAGCCCAGAGTACACCAATAAAACCCTGAGCTCAAACACAGCCCTAAGCATATTTTCCTTTTGCTAGGAGCTCCGTGGGCCTTGGCAAAATGTCCTCCTGCCTCCCACTTGCTACTGCAAAATTTCTTACAGGAGGAGTGTTTCTGAACAAAGGGTCCAGGTGCCTTGCACCACTCAGAGCAGCAGAAAAGGGCTGAGAGCCAGCCCTGATCTGGAGATACTGTGGCTCTGTTCTTTTCAGCAGAGCTGAGCTGGCCAGCTGCACTTGACTTCTGGAGCTGAGAGATGGAGGGCCTGCAATTCAGCCCATCTTTGTGATGTTCATGGACAGGAACAGATCCTCCATCCATCCTATCCGGAATGTTTCATTATCTCTTGCGCTGGTCAGCTGTTTCTGTTATATTTTAAATTTTGCATCTATATTTGTCTACAGAATGTGGGAGCGAGCGATACCTAAATTTTACCAATGCTCAGAGGGCAAAGCCTATTTTTGTGCTCCAGCTCCATGATTTCCCAGCCTTGACGCTGCAAATGAGAATGTGAGATGGGATCAGTTTGCATTTAGCTCATCCTTGGACCTGACAAACATGTTACTAAAGAGCCCCTTTGCACCATTATGGGACTTAACAAATACCTGAGTTTTCCAGGGATGTGAATTCCCTTCCAAGGGCTCATCCTAGGACTGGTCAGTCCTACCCTCAGCAGCTCAGTATTGAAGTAGAGGCAGGTCTTGCCAACCTGACTACTCAATTCCTTGACTTTTATCACCCTAAAGTCTGTTCCTAATGGGCAGTAAGAAAAAAAAGTGTTACAGGGAAGCAGCTCCCATTGAAATTCAAAAGCAGTTAATGAATTCTCTCAGGACCTCTGCAAATCCCAGCCCAAGTTTCTTAATTATTTTTTTTTTCTTGTTTGGGTAACTGCTTTCATCACCAAAATCTGTGGGCTTAAAGCTATTGTTTTAGGCTTCCATTCTTTACCTCTTGTATTGTATTATACACAGAAGTGTAAGTTCTTTCAACAAATTTGGATTATTGCCAGATCTCCTTATTAAAAAGTCACTCTTCATATTTCCGATAAACACAGCTGTTTCATGGTGTTTGAAAGCATTTCACATCAGCCAGCATGGTGGCTTAGCCAATTAGTCCTCTAATATGGTCAATTTTGAGAATAAGTACCTTTGAGGTACAAAGGGTGGGATCCATCTCGCATAATTTGAGCTGGCATCACTGGAATGGCAGGAGAAAGTTTGCAGCACGCAGGGAGTTAATGCAACTTAGAAGCCTGACGTGGAAGTCGCTAGCAGAACAAACTGTTCTCTAACATTTCCAGGGAAATGACTTTTCAGAAAATACTTTCTTAATTGTAATGAAGCCAATTATAATGGCCTCAAAAACAAGCGGATAAAAAACGATCCCGTTTCATTATGGTTCTAATGTTTCTATTTCTAGGAAGGCTGATCAATGTTTAATGAAGTATTAGTAAACTTAATTATCACTTTATAGGGGAGGTATCTGAGCATTGTGCCCTGATCCAGCCCTTGTGCCTGGGAAGGAACAGTGGTTGTGATTCCCAGAACTTCTCCCTGGAACAGTCCAGGGTGATAACACCTTTTCCTGAGCAACACCAAACGACCCTTTCAAAGACTTCAAACAGCTTCAGGAAGAAAGAAATTCCATCCGGTCATGTGGGCTTGAAGGGGTTGGCAGGGATCTTTTTGGAAGAGGAGAGGGAAGGTGGATGGATCAATATGTGCCCCCATATGTTGGGCTGTGCTGGTGGAAAACCTGTCCGAGCACTGTAGGTGTCCCTTCACCATGGCAGCAAGCACTCCCCGGGAGCAAGGACCCCAGGGCTCTTTATTAGGAACTGCTCCTTTGTTCCGGGATCCTAAATATCCGAAGAAAACTGCAACCTGTTTCAAATTAACTGATCCTTTATTATCTCATCACTCGCTCGGACAGAATTCACAATTTTGGCTCTTCTTCAGAGCCTCGGCCATGTGCAGCGCTCACCTAATCAGTGGGTGCAGCTTATTTCATTGGTTACTTACTCTGTTATTGGCCACCACAAATCAAGAAGGGGAAAGGCAAGACAGACCTGCATAATCAGAGGTTGGAATTCAGCGTTCTGAAAAAATCCTGTGACTTCTGTGCTGCACAGCACCACGAGCTCATAAAACACTGAGGAATCCAGTGTAGCACGCAACAGCTGTACTGCATAATTACTTGGCCCAATAGCAGCAGTTTTAAAACACTGGTATATCTGTTGCAGGCCACCATACATTATCATCTCATTTTCAATAGAAAGTCTGGGATGTTTCAGACAAGCTTCGATGGAATTAGAATCATGTGTGCTTTGAAATATTTATGCTTGCCTTGAGATGGAAGGATAACTCCTGCCTCCAACCCCCACACAAAATAACAGATTTCATAACGCCAGAGAGTCCAACTCCTCCATACCTGCAGCAGGTAGAAATGAAGTTCTGATCTTGAGTACACGTCTTTTTCATAGATTGTAGAAGTCATATTTTATGTCATTTACTGAGGTCAATAATAAAATATAAATGTCACAGGCTGAAAGACGCCAGGAGAAATATGGTTTGGCAGGATGGGGCTGCTTAGGGATACATAAATAATAAGTCAATAAGGAAATAAATAATAGACAAAGACCTATTTTATCTTCCATTTGAAGATCACAAAGAATTTACAATCTCTGATTGAGACTTGTAATATCCCATCAGAAGTAATAAGAGCCTCTTCTCTTACACAGGGTAATTTCCATCACTGTAGGTGTGGGTTTAGGAATTAAAGCCTTTATCATTTTTATTAAGTCTGAAAATCATGACTGAAAGGGCCCTTGGCCTTTTTAGAGGCAAACAGGGAAAATAATGACCTGCTTCATTACCCCTTGTGCTTTAACTGATTAAAAATGCTTGTGAGGGCCCCTATATTTGGAAACACGGTTGTGTTCTGCACTTAGAACTTGTTGGAGTGGCCAGTTTTGCACTCACCAGAGTTGCTGACCACATCACAGCTATCAGAGTAATGGTCTGTGTCTGGGCCAGCAGATTTTAGACTTTAACATTTAATTCCCTCTCTCTAGTATCAGGCAGGCACATTTGTAACGTTGATCATTTTAATAGTAGTGGTTTTTCTCCTCTTATCAAAGAGCCCTTTCTTGTGGCACTTGAGAAATTTGCTATTTCCTAGTCGGAGACTGCAAAAACAAACCTTTGGAGATCCTTATTGCACTCGTCACTTCTTATGCTAAGAAGAAAAGGACCCCTTCCACGTCAGTGTACGGCACAAGCTGAGGAATGATGCCAATTTTCTTGTTTCCTTCCCCCAGTCTTTCCCTAATCAGCAGGAAGGCCTTGGAGATGGGCTGAGGAGTTGGCCACGGCTCCAAAGAGGAACCACTCTCTCCTCGCAGCACTTTGCCTTGCTGAATTATTGTTGATCATTTCTGCATTCGTTTTCCTTCTCTCTCTCTTTGGGCAGGTCACTGACACACACTCTCCACTTTGTTTTCTACCCTGACATGCTGAGGAGGTCAAGACAGCAGAGAAAGGCTTGCTCCTTACATGCCACTGAGTATTTCTTTCATCTTTCTTAGGGCAAATCAAATTATTAAATGAAGAGCCATACTTTGGAAAAGCTAAATACAGTGTTGTCTCAGGCCTGGCTTTGAATTCCCAAATGTTCCCTGGATACAATTCTTTATTCCTTCTTGTTTGAGATGCATTTCAATCTCCTTTTCACCCAGCAGAACAGAAATGAGTTTGTTCCCAGATGTGTATAAAGGACAGTGCAATTGCGTAACAATTTCAAATGGTATTAAAAGACCTGACACTAAAAGGAAATTCTCTTTTTATATTTCAGAAATTCAAATTTATTTCTTACTTAATTAGATGTTTGTCACATAAATGTCCATTTCTCACTTTTATCTTCATCCTTCATATTCCATCTGGCACACAAGGAAAGGGGGAGCTGCAAAAGATACAAAGAAAGGAAGGAAGACAGAAAAACCGTAGGCTAATAAAAATTTTGTTGTAGTCATCAAAATGCCGGCTGGGATCTACCTGACTGAAGGTGTGTGTGTAGAATGGAGGTGTCGACCTCAGAGCAGCACCAGTCAAAGGCAGGGGATTCTTTTGGGGTGAGGTGGCTCCTTGGACACTGTTTAGTTCTCTGTCCATTGTAATAATTTGGCTCCGTGGTGGTCACTCACAGTTACTGAAGGCAATCCCCCACTATCTCTACCTTTGATGTTTCTCCTTCTATTGGGAATATTTTCAACAGAGTTAAGGGGAGCAGAACTGTGGGGTTAACGTGGATACAGGGGAGCTTTTCATGGCAAGGACAAGGGTTTCACATCCATCCCATACCAGCACCCCTGGCATGAGTGCAGCTCTTTTTGGTGGTGGTGTCAGCAGTAATTCCTATCCTGTGGTGGAAAGGGACGTGTACAGAAGGGCTGCCCAGCCAACCCTTAATGAGTGTTTACAGGAAAATGCAGTAGTTTCCCTGCTGCTGTTTCTGAGTTCATGTTTTATCCACATCTTCAGGCTCTTGAGTTTGCTAATGGTTTAATAATGCTTAAGAAAAAAAAATTATTAATAAAGTGTCATATTATTAAACTGGCAGTGAACAAGAGTAAGAAGCAGATTTTAGCTTTTATTTAACTGAAGGTTTTTCATAACATTCATCATGAAATGAATGTTTGCTCATTTGTGTTTGATTTTAGTTAACTTTCCTGCATCTCTCCAATTTTTCCAAAAGTGCCAAAGGCTTTTTTTTTTTTCCCCCTCTTGTATATTTAAATTACTTCCAAGCCAACACCTGAGTTTCTGTAGGATTTTCCCTCCTTGCATTGCCTTTATCTAATTGGTCATATGCACTGTACGAACACAATCTGTGCACATGGACACCCCTGAAAGACTCCCAGGGTAACACGCCAAGGGAGCAACAATGACTGTTTGGTGAGAAATAAACAATGATTTACAGATGAGCTTGTGTGCAACCAGATTAATTGGTCATTCTGAAGGAAGAGTGAATCCTCATTTTTAAAGGGAGAATTCACGGCACTGTAAGTGGCAGCAGTTGCTACCTCGTGGTGACAACAATGGAAAGCACTGTTGGGTAACAAGAGTCCAACCCAATATATTTTGAAGGCCAAGGAACTGGGCAAAGGTGTCACGTAATGTAGGAGAGCAAAAGGCTCTGGAGCTGCACTTGTAGTTCTGCTGAAATCAGCTGAGGGTAAAATCGGTCATTGCCAATGGGCTTGTGTACATCACACCTCTGCACCTTCTCTGGAGTGCATTTTCCAGCTGGCTTGTTGGCCCATAAATTCACCAAATTAAACTTCATCCCTGAGAGCGAGCTGGGGGCTTGCTGAAGATCTGAGCCCAGCGTTATTCAGGAGAAATGTAAATGTAATTTTCCAAACGATCTCGCCACTTTGTGCATGTTCATTAAACGAAAACACGTTACTTAAAATAAATGTTCCTGAAGTGAGACGGGAAAAAAAAACCCCAACAACAAGAAGTGTTAGACCATTTTTAAATTATTGACCGTTTATACTACAATGTAAAATGGATTCGTATGTGCAAATCCAAGTTACATGAAATGTCAATTAAATCAACCCTAATCTCCCAAATACATTTTTTTATTGCCTGATTGATGAGGGCTGCTCTTAAGGTGATGAATAGTTTTCACTCTCACAAAGGACTGCTGATTCCTTTCTACATGTCCACTAAAAACACAGAAAATCCTTCAAAATGTCTGGCTCCGTTTGCTTCCAGGATCTAGATGAAGTGAGTGTAGGACACAATGTGGTCTATTAATTGATGTATAAACAATACTGTACATTTAAAAACNAGTATTTTAAAAAACAACAAAAGACCTCCCCAAAAAACCACTCGACCACATTGTGGTGAAAGTAGCTTAAAGTGTCAGAGAAGCTGGTGCTTCAGTGACCTGCTGGGTCCCCCCACAAACGACTTTGCTGCATGTGTTGTAACCCTTGTGGAACCAGGGTTAACAAAATACGAAGGCAGAATAATTTTTATTAATTATTTTTGAAGTTCAGGGGAGAGTGGGGGGGAAAGAGCAGGAAAAGGGAGGGTGAGAAACAGATGTTTCAGATCAGCTAAGTTCATTAAAAAAAAAAAAAAAATACTGCCTTAAAGCACTTTAGATCAAGTTGACCAGAACTTGAACTCAAGATGTTAAAAGTACAGTTTATTATGGTTTGTTATTTCTGTAAGCAGTTATCTTTTCCCCTTATCTCTATGAAAAATTAAGCAGAGTTCCAAAGCTTCAAATAACCATTTTCATTTTTTTTTTAATCAAATAAAGTGAATCATCTTGCTATTATTGAAATAGCATTCTGGACGANTAATAGAGCAAATTAAACTTCATCCCTGAGAGCGAGCTGGGGGCTTGCTGAAGATCTGAGCCCAGCGTTATTCAGGAGAAATGTAAATGTAATTTTCCAAACGATCTCGCCACTTTGTGCATGTTCATTAAACGAAAACACGTTACTTAAAATAAATGTTCCTGAAGTGAGACGGGAAAAAAAAACCCCAACAACAAGAAGTGTTAGACCATTTTTAAATTATTGACCGTTTATACTACAATGTAAAATGGATTCGTATGTGCAAATCCAAGTTACATGAAATGTCAATTAAATCAACCCTAATCTCCCAAATACATTTTTTTATTGCCTGATTGATGAGGGCTGCTCTTAAGGTGATGAATAGTTTTCACTCTCACAAAGGACTGCTGATTCCTTTCTACATGTCCACTAAAAACACAGAAAATCCTTCAAAATGTCTGGCTCCGTTTGCTTCCAGGATCTAGATGAAGTGAGTGTAGGACACAATGTGGTCTATTAATTGATGTATAAACAATACTGTACATTTAAAAACAAACCAACAGCAACAACAACAAAAAATATACTTAAAACTACAACAGATTTAAACTGTTTTATTTTTCCAGAGGCAAAACTCTATATAACGTCTTTGTTTTCTTTCCTATAGCAAGTCCACATGCAACACCATCGACTCTTCATTTTCCAACATCACCCATTATTCAACAGCCTGGGCCATACTTCTCACACCCAGCAATCCGCTATCATCCTCAGGAGACTCTGAAAGAGTTTGTCCAACTTGTCTGCCCCGACGCTGGTCAGCAGGCTGGACAGGTGGGGTTCCTAAATGTAAGGAAGCCGTTTTTCTTTCTTCAGAAGTGTTTGTCCTTTGTAAAAATTAACCACGGGGTTATTGATGGGGTTATTTTAACAGCATGTCGCCTGCAGGAGCACACCTTGAATAGCTGCTGGAANAAAAAAAAAAAAAAATACTGCCTTATAGCACTTTAGATCAAGTTGACCAGTACTTGAACTCAAGATGTTAAAAGTACAGTTTATTATGGTTTGTTATTTCTGTAAGCAGTTATCTTTTCCCCTTATCTCTATGAAAAATTAAGCAGAGTTCCAAAGCTTCAAATAACCATTTTCATTTTTTTTTTAATCAAATAAAGTGAATCATCTTGCTATTATTGAAATAGCATTCTGGACGAATACCGAATTTATAAATTTTATGTAAATCAAATCTAAAATAATGCTCTGAATATTTCATGAAATGTAATGCATGTAACTTTTTCCAGCCAATGAAGTAATAACTGGCAAAATTACTGCTTCTCTCCTGACATACTGAAAGTGTTAATGAGAATTAGTTTAATTATTAGCATCTAATTTATTACACTTATTTAATAAGCTGTATTGTTCTCGGTGTTTTCCTTTCCCCAGCAGAAAAACTGACTCTACTTATTCCAGCCAGTCCTGGCTTTGAATAATGTCTGCAATATGTTAGCAGATACATTTATGTCTAGACAACAAATCAATACAGTGCTTTCCTTTTTCCTTGAGTATTCATTTGCTTAATTTATCCCAAACCATTCAGCATTATGAACTGTTAGCACACTCACAATGAACAGGCAGCAGGGGTCTTCTTGGCAGGAAAGGGACCTAATTGGGAGACAAGATAGTGTTTGAGAGATGTCACTAATATATTAGTTTATTAAAGGTGCTGGATGTTGGAAAAATAAATATCCCTGAAGGATTGCTTCTTGCTGCAAGTTCTAGTAACTGCAGTCTTTGAAGTCTGTGGGAGTGCTGTTAAGTTAAATGCAGACCAACTTGAATCTTATTTATCCCCTGAACCATTTTTGCTCTAGCACAAGTGTGATTTGCACCTCCACGACTTTAAGGCCTTTTGTCAGTGTCAAAGCAGGTGAATTGAAAAGGAAGTCCCAAGTGTTTTGCCAGGATGAGTATTTTGTCCCCGGCAATTCAGGCTAATGGAAACCCTAACAGGAATTAAAATATTATTTTCTTTAGCAGTACTTAGAATATGGATCTGTGTTTAAAGCTGAGCTTTTATCATCAATGGAAAAGCCAATGTTCAGTGCCAGAAGAGCTGCAGTGAGATCAATTTGTAGAGTGCTGTCGAAAATGATCTCATCATTTTTGTCACTAAAATGGAACACCTGATTCACAGCCTGTCCTACTTTCTCTTTATAATGGTATTTGGCATCTATCTGTATGGTTTTCAAGTGTCCAGGCTGGGTTACATTTAAAATGTAAACTTAATAAGCTGGGGGGAGGGTTGGCATGTTTTTCTAAGCCTGATTCCTGTTTTTGTGATACTTGAAAACACTTTTACTTATGGACACATTTTTCTGGTGATTAATTGAAAGACCACACTCATATAGCTGATCCCCTTCAGCCTGTGACTGACCACATCCCAGACTGAAGGGAGGGTGGTTTTTTCTCCCAGTGTGTAAAATGAAGCTGTTCTAAGTTCAGTCATTTCTCCATATGATCCTAATGGCAGCTAAACCAAGAGCTACACTATTGCAAACTCAAAAGGGATGTGGGAGAGCAGTTATTTTAATACACACTCATTCATTTTCCTGTAATGAGATATCAGCATGATTTTTAAGACCACCAAAAACGCTTGTTTTTTCTCTTAATGAGCAGTATCTTTAAGAAATTTACACTCATGTCCCAGACACAGATATCCTGAGGGTATAACAGAGGCATGAAACTGGGGGATTTTAGGGGTCAAAAATACTGCTTCACATCTCACTGGTTAGTGCTGCAGGAAATGTAAAGAGGAGTAGAATTTAATCCAGGACAATTTAATCTTTTTTCAGATAAGCTGCTAATAGGACAAGTGTTTAAAAGCCAGAATTTCCATAGTTGCAGAAGGTTCACAAAGTTCCTTCAACTCCATGTAGAATTTGAGCCAGCACTTTCTTTGCCACCTCTCAAGTAATTGTATATGTATTGCACATAGTTTTTTAACTAGATTGTTTTTTTGCTGGAGGTTCCTAATAGCTGATTTTTAGTATAATTTTTGTCTGTTTGCTTGTTTTTCGGCAGCCCAATGGTAGCAGCCAAGGCAAGGTGCACAATCCATTCCTTCCTACCCCAATGTTGCCACCACCACCTCCGCCACCAATGGCTAGGCCTGTGCCTCTGCCAGTGCCAGACACAAAACCTCCAACCACATCAACAGAAGGAGGGGCCACCTCTCCCACTTCTCCAAGTAAGTATAGACGCAGCGGGATCCAAGGGCTACCGGCACCGCCGGCGCTCGGCTGTGCAGGGATAAGGACTGCACGCACCTTGGGAAGCAGGAGAGCTCTGCTCTCCACGATGGACAAAACTCTGAGCTGCTGCTGTGTCAGCAGGGAAAGCCTTAGCTCAAGGTTGCAGTTTTGTTTCTGACTTGGTTGGCATTTCACAGGAAACCGAGGCTGGTGGCTCAGCTGTGACACAGAGCTCGGATCTTTGGGATCTTGTTTGCTGCTATGAGGATTCAAGCTGATATCCCATCCCTGGAAGTGCTCAAGGCCAGGCTGGACAGGCCTCTGAGCAGCCTGATCTAGTGGAAGTGTCCCTGCCTGTGGCAGAGGGGTTGGAACCGGGTGATCTTTAAGGTCCCTTCCAACCCAAACCGTCCCATGGCTCTGTGATAAGCTGGTGTTTCAAGTCAGGCTTTAGAGGATAGATCCCACATGGAAGTCAGGCAATCTCCCTGAAAATATCCCTGCTTATACACACTGGGCTAAATTAACAACCATTTCCAGTTTACTTCAATTGTCGTTCTTTTGGGAATAAATCTTCCTAAATTAAGCCAGATATCTTTCATTATGCCATGCATTTTAGGCAAGAAGTTCTGGTATGTCTTAGGGCCAGGGAGAAAGCTCTAATCCTCTCCCACCACCCACACGGCTCCCATATGCATTTTGTGTAGCCACAAGTCAAATTTACGAATTCCTGGATACACACTTGGGGATACCACTTTGGAGTCACTCTTCTGGGAAACAAATGTAATTCAGCTGTGTCTGATGCTTTAAAAAAAGTCTGGATGTTCAGGGAGTTAATTGTGAAATGATTTAATGAAGCTATGCTCAAACTGACATTTAAAAACAAAAGGGAAGCTTTCAGTGCTTTAATGGCAACTGTAGGGGACTTGTTCCACAGTGAAGGGAGTCCAAATAACATCCACAAACAAAAATCAATCTAATCGAAAGAGCAAATCCCTTTGTGTGCTTTTCAAGCTTATTATTTAAATGCTATATGCAACCACTGCTTGATGTGCAAAGAGGTACTCACCCTTCAGACCAAGTGAAGCCTACGTTTTTAAAGCTTTATATACTTTTCAGGAGACTTGCACAGGTTCCAGGGGGCATTTTTAAAATCTGGTAGTTCCTCAGAGGTTTTCATTGCCTTCTGCTACATGATAGTGCATCAACTGCAAACTCAGCAAGATGCTCTGGCTCGCTTGGAAATTGAAATGGGTTTTAGTATGAGACAGTCTGGTAAGATTGTGAACACGATCTTCTAGAATCAGGACTTCTCGAATTGATCAGCAGATTTTTGTTGAGTGAAGAAGTTGATTCATTCCCTCCCCTCCGCTCCTCTTTCTGACCTTAGACCAACACGGGTGCTAACAGGAAGTTTTGACACTTTCCGAGGGGACTTCCGAGTCCTATCGATAAGATTCCGCGGTGGGATCTAAAAGGTTAATGTTTAGTCATAGTTATCACCGAGCACAGTCAGCAATGCCTTGCTATTTCCTTGTCTTCAGAACCGGGAAAAACAAAACTAGGTCAGTGTGTACTTGTCATTACGGTTGTGACTCAGTTTACTGGCAGTGTCTGGTGTCGAAAAGAAAAAGATTCCCAACAACATTTTAGCACTAATCTTAATTTTGATGATACTGTGATTGTGCAAACAAGCTCAGAGTGTGTCTGGCCGGATTCTCAGCTGGCAGAAAAATGGGCATTTCTCCTCTGAAGGGAGCAGGACACCCATTGGTGTCGGCTTGGGGCTGGCCACTGGGCTCTGTGTTCAGCAGACAGCTGCCACGTTAATTGGGAATGGAGGTTTTCTCAAGAGCAGCCAGTTAATGGTATTTAAACAAAAGATTAGGAAAATAATTACTGTTTGTTAATTAGCCACGCTGATGTCTAAACATATAGTTCTGTACATATTCAGGCACGCATCTTCCTTTTGGTGAGGGGTTTTACAACAGTGACTCAAGTTGTAAAGAAGCATATAATTTAATTTAGGGACAAATTTTACAGAAAAGTAGATTATAGGAAATATTTTCTAAGAAAAACTATGACATATAAACCAAAGCCAGTGGAAGCATTGGCCACATAAAGAGGAAAGCAAACTGAAGTTTCGCAGCATCGCAGCCAGGGTTTGCCAGGAGGACCCACTGGACTCCATTCAGCGTGTCAATCAGGACCAACCCTCCATTTCCCTCCGTGTTTATTTTTTCCTTAACTAAATATTAGCCTCCAAATAGCAAGTGCAGATTCACCAGAGTTCCATAAAAGCCTCACAAAAAGGTGTTTTCCATGGTTACGAGCTGCTGGAGCGCACCGGTTCTGGGAGTGTCGCCGGGCTATGGCTGACTGCCCCGCAGAGCTTGAGGATATTGGAAAGTCACTTATGCAACAAAGGCAGGAGTGATGTTAAATTTTGGCCAGACTCTCTCCTTAGCCGTGTGGAAGAGAATGAACCACCCCCCCCTCCCAAGGAAATGGAGTGAAAGGGGTTGGCATTTGCTCCATTCTCCTTCCCTTTTTTGGTCTAGCAGAAAGCCCTCAGCAGAAACGAAATGCAGTCACGGCCCAACCAAAAATTGGAATATGGCCCTCCTGAGGGGTGCAGGAGCCAGGAGCAGCTGTTCAATACAGCATGGCCTCCTGGGAACGAGAGCTAAAAATCACAACAAGGTGGTTAATGATTCTCAGAGCAATAGTGAAACTCTCCAGCTGTGACATTAACCAAAACATGAACATTAGTGCTGTCCAAGGAAGGAAGAGCCCCTGGAGATGCACACTGGGGATTTGCCGCTACTGGGTGGCCAGGCATGCTCTGGGAGGGAGCTGACAATTTCAGCTGCGAATCCTATCCCTTTGGAAAGCCAGCATTTCCCTCAGTCAGATGGCACAGTGGAGATGGGATTCATGAGGATTGGGAGGTTCATTTTTCCTCCACAAAATCTTTTTCAATAGAACACATCATTGATATCAGAAGCAGACCCAACATTATCTTATCTCAGATCTCTTCTTGATTTTCTTTGGTTGGTCACCCATTACAAACACAACACAGTATTTTCTTGAACTTGGCAGTTTTGGGGTTTAGTATCTCACTGCCCAAAGCAAACACCACCTCCACTACATTCCATTGGGCTTTATCACTATCGTAATTAAATCATTACAGAGCAGAGCCTAAGATACTGCCATCCTGTACACCCTGACTTTTAAACAGCTTTTTTTTAAAACAAAGTGTTATTTTCCAAGATTCACAACTCTTAACTTAAAAGAATTCATTACTCGTCATGTCCCTTTGAACAAAGGAATTTTTTTTGTTAAATGGCATTTGTGTCAGAATGAGGAGAGTGATCTTGTGGCTGTAGTACAGGATTCATAAAGCCAAGTGCCAGGTCCTGCCCTTGGGTCACAACGTCCCATGGAATTCTCCAGGCTTGGGACAGAGTGGCTGAAAAGCTGGAAAAAGACTTCAGGATGCTGGTCAGAGGCAGCTGAACACAAGTCCAAGTTTGCCCAGGTGGCCAAGAAGGCCAAAGGCACCTGGCCTGGATCAGCTCTGGTGTGGCCACAGGACCAGGGCTGGACTCTCCCCTGTGCTGGGCACTGGTGAGGCCACACCTTGAATCCAGTAGAAAAACACCGAAGTGCTGGAGAGTGTCCAGGGAAAGGAATGGATCTGGGGATGGGTCTGGAGAACCAGGAGCGGCTGAGGGAGTTGAGGGGGCTCAGCCCGGAGAAAAGGAGGCGCAGGAGGGACCCTGTGGCTCTCCACAATTCCCTGCCAGGAGGGAACAGATAGAGGGTAGCAGGGCTCTGCTCCCAGGGAACAGGGACAGGACAAGAGGAAATGGCCTCAGGACACACCAGGGGAGATTTAGGTTGGATATTGGAAAAAATGTCTTCACAGAAATAGTGGTCAAGCACTGGAGCAGGGGCAGAGGCGGAGTCCCCATCCCTGGAGGGTTTCAGAAGCCCTGTGGATGTGGCACTTGGGGACATGGGTTAGCGGCGGCCTTGGCAGTGCTGGGGCAGGGGTTGTACTCAGCGATCTTAAAGGTCTTTTCCAACCTAAACATTTCCATGATCCTGCAATCAGATTGGCTTTCTCTCCCTTCCTCTGCTATGCATTGACTGAGCACCTTCTGGCCGAGTTTGAGCTTTCTGTTCACTCCTTTCCCCATCCATAAAAAAGAGGGTTGACTCTATCATTCAATTTGCTAAAATTTGCAGTTCCCTCTCAGACACTCAGCTGCAGAATGCACTGCAGCAGGAATTGTTCTACTGCTCTACATTCCTTCAGTTAATCCTCTTGCTGCAGCTTGAGAAACAGGACAACTCTTCACATCAAACACATGTACCTGTCATCTTGGTCTGTAAAAAGGGAGACCTAGTGCTACATTAGGTCATCACTCACCCAAGTCATCTTCACCAATCCTTTTAATCCAGAACAATGATAAATTACACACTCCTGCTCTTAACAGCAATTGTTTCAGGAAAGTATATTTAAAAGCAACATTTCCCTACTGCAGGCAACTTTAAAACACACAACATCCCCAAAACTGTTTGTTTGTCTTGTCTTTCATACAATTTCTTGCCATTTTGGCTAAGTATCAAAGCTGTCTGTGTGAGCAAATGTTCTTTCTCTGCCAGCTCCTGTTTTGCTTGTTCCTGAAGTGAAGCATCATAGCAAATTTGTGGCATCACATTCATTTCCTTGGCTGTGGGCTATGATGTTGCAGACAATCCTCAGTGAATTCCAGTGGCAGAAAGAGCAGGCTGGGCAGGAAGCTGTTCCTATTCATGCCCAACGGGACAGCTATCAGCTGGTGTGAACCAGTGTAGGTCTATGCAATTCCCATGGAGCAAAGCTGATAAAATCTGGAGAAGATCTGCCTAAGAGACCTGGCTGCTGTTCCTTGTTCCTTTCCGTGCTTTGGCTTTTCCCAGACTGGAGTTTGAAGACTCCAGCACAGGCTTAGTTTATATTTATGCTATAATATAATGTGACACAGCTTTATCCAGTGAGACAGTTTGCCCCATCCTAATTCTGGGGCAAAGTCTAGGGATCAGACTTCCAGGAATCCCACCTGCATGTCAACCAAGGGTTTTTATCTGAAGACAGTAAGATGCAGCTGGAAGTTGATCATGGTCTAAGCAACACCCAGTACTTCTCCCTTTCCTGAAGCAAATTTCCTCCTAACAGGGGAATGTGTATTCCATGTCAGCTTAATATTCTGAGCCAAAATGGCCCCTTACAATCCACAAACATCCCGGGATATTTTACAGCAAAGAGGGAACAGCACCTTGGGAGAGTCCAGTGTAAATCCTCAGCACAGTTGTCATTTCGGTGCTCTTCCCCCCTTGGCTTCAGCAATGCAGTTATATGACCTGAAGGAAATACCAAGCTGACATCCGAGTATTTTCAGAAAGCAAGTCAAACATCGTTTGGAGAGGAAGGAAGGTATACATAGCAACTCACCCAGCGAGCTTTGAGGGGACTTTTGTGCATATTACACACTTTTCAAATGCTTTCGAATTTTTTGTTTGAACAGAGAAGCCATTTAAGTCAGCATTCTGCTGGTTCCCCTTTGATTTTCTACCAAATATCACAGCAAAAGTATCTGCCAGCGGGGAACTGTAAACAAGATCTTGAGTTCCTTCCCTTCTGGGTGGAACTTACCTGCTCCAAGGGATTAAATGGCCTCTCCACTCAATCTGCTTCCTTAAAAGTAGACCAGGAGAACCAAACAACAGATGTTTGATTTTTGAGCTCTAAGTTAATTTCCCCCACTGCAGAAGGAATTCTTAGTCTTGCACAACACTAGTTCATTAGTTACTTAAAAAAAAAAAATACCTCCACAAAGAACAGCACAGAAGAATCTTAATGCAAGGCGCTAGCAACAGGGAAATGCCCCTTGCAAATGTGTGGCTTCTTTGAATTATTAACCAAATTAACATGGTAAAAAGGTGAGAACATCTCACCAGATCTACTCAGGTAATTTCTTCCTCGATTTGCGGGTAGGAGTAACATCCAGCTTACCTGTTCATAATATTCAAGCTGCACCACAATTTGCAAAACCATCTCAGGAAGATGAATTAGTGCACTTAAAAATTCCTTTAAGACTTTGTGAAGGAGAAGTGTTCCTTGCGTGATTTTTGCAAGTGTTGGCTTCTTGGAGAGAAAAGCTCACCTCACCAGAAACAAGTGGGAAAAATTCCTTCTTAGAATCCAGGAGTGCCTTATCTCCCCTCATATCAGTAGGAAATGAAGATATGCAGTTCCTGGGGTGATTTCAGGGAATCTGGAGAAAGGGAAGCTTTCTGGTGAAACTGTAAGAACTAAGAAGCAACACACGAAGTTTGTGAGACTTGAAGGATGTGGCTCTGCATGCTCCTAGACTTGGGAACTCATCACCCAAGGGTTTTGTGGGATGCAGAACATCTACACGGGTCCAAGTGCAGATTGGGCATTGGGTGAGAAATCCCTCCAGGTCCTTAAATAGAGGAAGTCCCTGAGCTGAAAATAATCAGAGGTCGGAAAGAATGGGAGAAAGTAAATATGTGACCTGTTTTGGT
>VYZR01070964.1:0-21027 GCA_013400675.1 Oxylabes madagascariensis | reverse complement strand
TCTTTCCTGTCCCTGTTCCACACTGGGAAGCCTTAGTTGATATGGAAGGTTCACATGACATTGCTCATACCATACAGTATCAGTATTGATATACTGAAAATGCCTATCATGGCTGACACCAGCAGGTCACCTGGTGCTGCTGCTGAAGGCTGAGCACATTGTGTGTGCTGGGGCTCACTGCTGTCCTCTGCTGCCATTTCTTACCCCCTGAGCTCAGGGACACTTGAACTTTCTTCTCACATCTGTTCTGCCACTGTCTCCTTGTACATGCTTGATCACCTGTTTTCTGCTGTAGCCAGGGCCTGTGCAGGCTCTTGGTTGCATGCCACTGGGCTTTTCATGCTATCCCTATTTACCCTGGTTTATCTCTTCCCAGTCCTTTCCTTCTTCCTATTTCATTTCCTTTGGTATGGGACTAATGTTCCAGGTTGTGTTGAGACACTGGGTTGAGCTGAGAAAGAGGGTGGAAGGGAAAAAGGGGCTTATGCAAGCATGTGACTTTCTGTCATCAACTCAGTCTTCAATGTATTGATTATTGTGGATCTAGCTAGATTAGCTGCATCTGCTAGACGAACGTGAGGTGCTCTGTGTCCTGTATCCATATTCTACTCTGTTTTTCTGTTTTTCTTTTTTTTTTTTCCCTGAAAATTAATAGGATTCTACCCATTGATGATTAAAACAACGCCTGGAGTTTTGGAATGGATCAGATGCATCAATCAAATGTTACCACATTGCACTCAAAGAGAGGAATGCCATCCAGCTGGGGGTAGGGTCTGTTTTTTCTTTGTCCCCATCAGTGTCTAGAGTTACTGGAAACCTTTTTGGGTTTTTAAATGTGAGAACTTTTAATAACAAGTACTAGTTTAAAAATTAATTGCTTCATTGTGTGAAAACTTGACTTCTTTTTGTTGGTATGGAGCAAGGTTGAATATCTTTATATTCAAAATGTTATTAATAATGTTGAGGCTTTGCAGGCTTTGGTAAAGAAAACATTTCAGTAATTACTTCAGATATTTTGGGATCGAAATTTTGTGTTTTAAATGAAAAGTAAATCTATTCTGATTCCTAAGAAAGATGAAAATAATTTAACTTTTTTTCAGAAATGTCAAAGTTCAGGTCATTTGTCCTAGTTCTTGCAATTAATGCAAAACAGACTAATACCTCTGCATAAACGGTTCCCGTTGCAAGAGGGGAGAGGAGGCAAATATATCACTAGGAAGCTGCGTCTTGCTGTGTACTGCCTGTGGTCATGTGGCTACTATGGCAGCAGGTACAGCATGAAACCTGGAATGAAATAAAAGCTTGGTGGGAATGTGTATCTGGAGCCTTGCATGGGTGTAAAGCACAGGTTACAATCCAAGAAGCAAACTGCAGTGGTTTTTTGGCTCCCTTCCAATTGGTAGAGCATGGCTCCCCGTTATCTTCTCACTAGTATGCCACTTGGCTGTTCCAGCAGAGAGGCTGCAGAAACAGAACTTACCTGGCTCTCAGAAGTGGGGTGGACTTTCCAGGTCAGGCATGAGAAGATCTGTGTGTTGGGAATTGTGTCCGGAAGTAATGGTGTTCCAGTGTTGCTCACT
This sequence comes from Oxylabes madagascariensis, assembly GCA_013400675.1. NCBI lineage: Eukaryota > Metazoa > Chordata > Aves > Passeriformes > Timaliidae > Oxylabes > Oxylabes madagascariensis. The sequence continues at coordinate 19,447 of VYZR01070964.1, read as the reverse complement.
TGAAATCTGAATCTTCTTGTGCTTCACATCAATTTCCTGTTCTTGTTAAAATTGCTGTTGCTTTAAAAATAAAAGGTCTTAAAGCTGAGGGGTTTGACAAAACCCCTCTCCCTCTTCTTTACAAGAAGTTACTTTAAATAGGGAGCTGTTCAGCATGTTGCAACTAGAATTCTATAATAAGATCTCTGTTCACTCTCCTTACTTTTCTCCTCTGTAAGTTTCCTGAATGAATGATTTTGAAGTAAAGTAGTATTTCCCTGCAGAGCCTGCCTCTGTTAAGTCTTTAGACTGTTACAGCAACAGTGAGACGACTATGGCAATGTTAATAATTTATGTGCGTTCCTCATTTTGGACCTTTGTCAGTCATTTCAGCCTTGGCAGGCTGGAAGAGATGAGAATAGTATGTGTAAGTTTTGCTGTGGTTCCCTCGGCGTGTGTTGTCAAGGTAGGCAGAGGATTTGGGTCTTCAGAGCATGTCTATCTGGAACCTTTTAGCAGTGCTGAATTCACAAAAGTAATACCAGAAAATAGCATAATGATGTTTCATTTCAGTCATCTCTGCATAGGGTTGTACTGCTTTTGTTGGACAAGTGTGACTCAGATCTTTGTGAGCTTTCCTTGGTTGCAAGGAGGTGAGTGGAAGGTGAATTTTTTATGAGTTCCTCCTGTGGGATGAGCCCAGCCAGGGTTTTGCTGTGTATCCATAATGAGCCCCAAATGCATCTGTGCTGCTGAAGCTGCATGTAACTTTCTTCAAAACTGGGCTTTGTGTCCTTGATCCTCTCCCTTACTCTCCTCTAAAGGGAAGGAGTTGGTCAGCTAGTTTGTGTGTTTCCCGAGTATGTCTTGCTTGAAGGGAGAAGCAGAAGACTGAGCCAAATGGAAATGGATTTTCAGAAACCAGGCTCATGAGGATGTCACCAGAGAACTCAACTGGTTTAAATAGAACGTGTTGCTGAATTCTGTTCTGGAATTTACTGTTGCAGGTTTGTGCTTGGCATTAGCAATTACCTGAACACCTTCCAGCTTGACTGGAGACCAGGTACTTCTTCAAATCTTGTTGGAAGCATGGCAGCGTGTTTCAGGGAGCTTTGGATGGCCAGTGGTATAGAATGCATGAACTAGTTGAGGTGTTTCAGCAAGCCTGTGTTCTTGAAGGCAGGTACTGAGCAGTTTGAGTCAGATTGGTCCACTTAAGTGGTATTTAGCAAGCAGGTAAGTAGTTTTCAGGAAGGTGGAGAGTTAGCTCCCATTTGTTACTCCTGGTCCAGAATAGTTGATTCACCTCAGGCAGTGGGAGACCCACAGGTTTTGTACTGCTGGGTCATGGATGGATGGGTGGATGGGTGGATGGATGAATGGATGGAACCATCGAGGAGAAAAGAATGTTTGGCAAGGAATCTGTATCTTAAGCTTGAAATAGATTTCTAGAATTGTTTTTTGGGGAAAACTGATGTTTCTTTAAAACTGGGTTACATTGTTTCAAATTTAGTTTTTGACTGTCTGCTTGGAAGAAAGTTTGGCTCAAAAATGACTGTGTGCAGAAGGATCTGCACAAAGATGAATGGATAAGAAGAAACTTGGTCTTGTTGTTTTGTGTTGCAGTCACTAAAAGAACTTTTAATTTGAGAGTGAATTTTTCACTATTCTTTGTACCTTTGTATTTCAAACATGCTATTCTCCTGGATTCTGTGTTCTGTTAATTCTTCTAAGAGCTTGTATGTACAGCTTGAAGAAAACAGGATGTAACTGACTTGAGAGTTCTTGATCTTAAATTTTAATACTTAAATTGCCTAACTAAGTGGGTTGGCTGTTGCGGGATGGTTTTAGTTCAGGAAGAAACTATGATGCCTTGTTGGACTTCATATGCCTCAGTTGCAGCAGTGAGGATTTTTTTTTCCTTTTTCTCTTTTTTGGACTGGTAAGCCAGGATCCTTACTCGTGACTCTGCGCTTGTGTACTTCATCTAGTGTACATATGCATTTGTAACAAAAGACTGCAAAGCAGCACTGGTTTGTTCTGCAAAACAGAGGGAATTGGGAAGCTGAGTTGGAGGATTCTCTTTCCTCTTTTTCCTTTTTTTTTTTTTTTGGCCCCCTCTCCCTCTTTTTTACAAGAAGTTACTTTAAATAGGGAGCTGTTCAGCAGGTTGCAACTAGAATTCTATAATAAGATCTCTGTTCACTCTCCTTACTTTTTCACATGCCAAGTTGTGGCTGTAATTATATGACAGCTGCCCTCTTGGCTGACATGCAGCAGATTGAACTGGGGATCTCCAGAGCTAAAAGTGTGAGCTGCTACTCTCTGTGCTAAAGCTCTATAGCTGGAGGCTGTAATGATCTATATCCTTCATGACTGAGTGTAGAAGTGAATTGCAAAAAGCACTTGCTGAGTTATGGTGCATATGGGGTACTTACTGTGTACATGGTCACTTCCCAGGTGTACTGGAAGCTTTTTTTGAGTGGTTTGTGATAATTGTACAAACTGTTGTCAACTCATGGGTGCTTTAAAATGATGATCTGTTTTGAAGCCTTTCTACTTTAAAAAACTTCACTAGCCTGTTAGTCAGGCACAGACATTTGTTGCTGTATGTGTAAGTTGTGGTGAGCACAAGGTGCCCTGGTGTTACTGAAGGCCTTCAACTCTAGTGCAATGTAAGTAATTGTTACCAATATTGAATGCAATATGAAAAACTCTACACTACCAATGGTGTTCAGACAAGTTTGCCTTTATGCTTTGCCATTGCAATAGGTTTTTCACAGATGGCACCATGGGAGCTTTGTAAAAGCAAAGGAAGGAGAAACTGGAATTGCTGGAAATCTGTCCTGTTTCCTCAGGACCAGGAAAATCTGAGCAGTGCCAAAGTGTGTTATGCTGAGGAAAAGTGAGGAGAAGCAGAACCATATGGAGCTTCATGAGTGGTGTCAGCCATGGGTAGCTTCTGCAACCAGTGTTGTGGGAGAGGGGAAGTGTGTTATGAGTTGAGACATTAATTTTGAACTTTGTAAAGCATTGATTTTTGAACCCTTAACACCTCTTTTCCCCACATCCCCAAACATAAAAAAAACCCCCCAAACCTTCAAAAACCGTAACAACAACAACAACAAAACCCCAAACCAAATAGGAGATAGGCATCTGCTAGCTTTATATATGGCAAAGTAAGCATTCCTATCGATCTGCACAGTTCAAAACCAAGCTGATCTTTTCACAGTCAAAAAAATAGGAAATATGTAAGGGGTGCAATTAAACGTTAAATAAAGTATAAACTGAAACAGTCTTTCAGACCTCAAACATTTAAATTAGTGCCAGTCCAGTGTGTCAGAAACTTACTTGATACTGTATATATTATCAACAGGGACACTGTCTGCTGTAAACAAAGATAATCTCCATATACGTTAGGCCATATTCTATTACACAGGTCTGACCATACCCAATNTAACAACAACAACAACAAAACCCCAAACCAAATAGGAGATAGGCATCTGCTAGCTTTATATATGGCAAAGTAAGCATTCCTATCGATCTGCACAGTTCAAAACCAAGCTGATCTTTTCACAGTCAAAAAAATAGGAAATATGTAAGGGGTGCAATTAAACGTTAAATAAAGTATAAACTGAAACAGTCTTTCAGACCTCAAACATTTAAATTAGTGCCAGTCCAGTGTGTCAGAAACTTACTTGATACTGTATATATTATCAACAGGGACACTGTCTGCTGTAAACAAAGATAATCTCCATATACGTTAGGCCATATTCTATTACACAGGTCTGACCATACCCAATCACAGTTTAGTAAACACCCTCCATCCTAGCTGCATCCTCCACTGCCTTTCTTTGCATTATTTCATGAACACAGAGTTAATATAAAGATGCCTGTAGCATGGCCTAAGAAATTCTTATTTCCTCACCTCTCATTGCTGTCCTGTGCCGCCATCATCCCATTGGTTTTGGGGTTGCAGCCATTGGCAGGACCATGCTGTAACATACATTAGTTACCTGCTGTGGGTTAGAAGCCCCATTCTTCCAAATACGTGAAATGACCCAGGCTGCAGTGATCATGGTGCTGCCTTGCAAGCAGCAGTGTCAGCAGAACTGGGGAGGAGATGCTTTGCAGGAGGGGCAGAGGAGATTTTTAAAGTTTGTGTTACTCCTGAGGCATCTTAGGAGACTTGCCCTATCAGGCAGTCTCACCAGTCTTAGGGCTTGATTCCCTACTGCCTGTCCCATCACTCCTTATAGAGAAGTGGGATGAGGATTTTTTCACTTCCCATGGGAGCCTGTTCGACAGCCTAATAGACTTTTCTGTCAGGAAACATTTCTTTATTGGGCTTTAATCATGGGTGTCAGACTGCTGGTCCCTGGGATGATCTTAGCCTGCATCAGTACCAGTGCGTTCCTTGCATGTACTGCCTAGAGCTTGCTCCTCCTTCTCCTTTGGCATTTATTGTAGGCCTGTTTCAGCTGTAGGCAGCTGTACCTTGGCTCAGACTCCACTGTCCTTAGCACTGCTGTTGGAGGCTGTTGCAGAAGTTGAGATCTGGGAGCCCACACCAAGGGCCTGACTTATGATCTGAGACAGACTTGTCATCTGAGTCCATTTTCAAGAATCCCGTCTGCTGGCAAGTAAGGAAATACACATTGAAGCAGCATTCATGTGTGTCTCTACCTTGGTTAGAGCCAAGTCCAAGGAATCTGTTACATTACAGCTATCCCATGACCTAATTGTGTTGCTGTCAAATCTGAAAGTGTGGGTAAGACTCCAGTATATTCCTGCAGTCAGTCTAAAGCAGGGCTTTTGATTTCTTTTACATGACAGAGTTTGTGCTATCTATGTTGAAGCAGCAAGGAAGAGCAACCCAGCCAAGCTGTTCGTCTGTGAGGCTGTGGAAATACCAACTATGAGGCTCAGCAATGTAGACTCTGTATGCAGTGTGTCCAATTTGGCAGGTGTGGGTGAAGAGTCTGCCTTGATAGCTCCTCAAGGAGTGACCCTTCCAAGGCTGGTGGCAGTTAGGCCAGGTTGTGGTGGCTGGCTGTGAGCAGATGGACAGGTTTCCTGGGGAGAACAGCATGCACCCAGTGTCACAGCCCTGCTATGCACTATAGTATAGAGGCACTAGAAGGCTTCCTTCCACAGCACATGGCTCTTGTTTTGCACATGTGGCCTTCTTGAAAACATCGTTGCTGAACCTCCTTGCTTTCTTGCATTCCCTTTCCAAGGTGGGATGAGTAAAGCACACTTCAGTGCGGCAGAGGCAAATGTATCTTTGACTTGCATCGTATTGTTATGAAATTGACACTATTTTCTAGTTGCTTTCTAATGCAGTCAGTACTCACCTATCTGCTTCTATAATTTTGGTAGACCTTGTTATGTGATGTCTTTTTAAAGATGGATGTAATTACTCCAGAACCAGGGTGTGTAGAGAATAACCCATTAAACTGTTCATAACCAGAATGGTTGTGATACCAGAGATGTGAAGTAGCTTTCTTAATGTTTCTCCTGATCCTTTCCTCTGTGCCCAACATGGACCCTCTATATCCTCATCCTCCCTCTGTGTCCTCCAGTTCATGTTCTGGCTGCCTTCTGCTCCTCACTGCTCTGCCAGTGAGTTATTTCTCTGGTATTCCCACACAGTTCTTACTCCTCACCAGCTGTGGGCTCCTATCCTCTCCTTGATCCTCAGAGGTCTTTGTCCACCTTTCATTGGCACTTTGCCATTGTTGGTTCTTCTGCAAGCTCTTTCTGGTTGGGTCTTCTACAGGCCTTTCCTGACTGTACTGCCCACTTCACAAGGAAGAGCTTTTTGCTTTTCTCCATTCCCATAGGAGAAATAAAATTTCTATCTTGTCTAGAGGTGCATAAAACGTGGCCACACTGTCACCAGATTTTTGGTTAGTTTGTGTTCTCTTTGACTCAGCTCATCTTCTCCCTGTTAACCATGTATGAAGTATCCCTCTTCCCTTTGTTTTCATGGGGTTTGCATGCAGTGTCTTGCACCCCTGGACTAGGTGTCATGCCTATTGAATCTGAGGGTGTTGTTTTATGAAGGTTGTTTTCAGCAGTTCCTGCTGCTGCTTCTGAGCTACTTGTTCAGCTGTGCCAGTGCAGCTGAACGTGTTACTGCACATTGAACTGGATCAGGGAATTGATCTGGATTAAAGTAGCCAAGGTGGAGAGGAAAGCTGCTTAACCCAGTGATTTGCTCAAAGAAATGCTTGAAAAACTACAGTTTAAGAGCACTTTGACTTGATAGCCCTTTGACTAACAACCTCCCTGGTATAGAAATCCCTTGTTTAAATGTAGAGTTGCTGCCTCGGCCCTTCAAATCCTCCTCCTGAGCTATTGAACACCAGCGGCCACCTTCTTCAGGCTTAGAGCAGCTGCTGCAGGTTAAGACGTGCTGTGCAGCTGCTCCAGGATGCACGTGACACAATACTGTTTGGAAGGGATGAGGACCCATGGAGTAAAAATGGACATGTGTCGAAGTGTGCAAAATCATCCTTTTGTGGAACATCACAGACTGAGACAAAGCTTTGTGCTTTTTTAATCATGATTGCTGGTCTGGTTTTCACCCTTAATAATGTTCCAGGATGTTGCTGTGCCACTAAGTGTGGGAAATACAGCATACCTTATGCTGTCTTAAAACGTTGACAATGCTTCCCTCTGCCCTTCTCTATGGGACACATTTAACCTGCTCCATCCCTCCTGAGCTGCTAGAGTGGAGTCCTGTCTGATGTCTCTGCTCCTGCTCTTCCCCTTGGCTTTCTCGTACCCTTCCCTGCCTGATCCGTTCATGTGCTCCCAGCTTCATGCTGTCCGGGGTTTAATTTTTGTTTAAGATCTCCATTCCTTTAATGACAGCGGGAACTGAACGCTGTTCTCTGTAGGGGCTGTGGTGCATGGCTGTGCTTGAGGTAATGAGACTTGATGAAAACCTCTTGTTACTGTGGCAAAATTTCTTCCTTCTCTGTGTTGAAGAAGAAAGGGGGTGGAGGGGGGGGAAGGGAGGGGAGGGTGTGGGGAGGAGGGAAAGAAAAAGTGACAGACCCTGCTGGGTATGTTAATATATTTTTAATGGCTTCCATGTGGCTAGCTGAGGACTTATTTGTCCAGCCTGTGAGAACGGGGTGGCAGCATGTTATTCTTGTGCACCTTTGAGCTCAGCTGGGAGTTGAAATGGGAGAGAGGGAGGATTGAGTGAAAATTTCACAGAAATCCTGTTGATAAAAATGAAATCTCCTAGAGACGGAAGGAATTGGCAGGGAAAGGAAGATTGGATCCCAGATACCTCATCCCCTCCCCAAATCTTCCTTTTTTTCTGGAATATTCCACTGTCTGCAATCATCACCTGTCTCAGACTATGGTATTTCTACCAGTGGGGAGAGGAGGGATTTTTCTGAAATAATGGCTGTATTTTTGTACAGAAGTATTTTTGTAGAGAAATATTTTTGAGAAACAAAAGGATTTATGCTACGGTGGCAAGCCGGGGAAGGGAGGCAGCTGGCAGGGATGCAGGGCGGGTGCTGGGCATTTTCCCCTTCCAGCCTTAATATGCCAGTTAAGCTGCAGGCAGGATGAGGCTGGTGGTCTGAGCCAGCTGCCTGGGGTGATGAGGGGTTTTGCTGCTTTCCTGTTCCAAAGGCATGCAGAGCACTGCCGGGATTGAGGGGCAGCCAGGCTGGGGCAGCTGTGGGTTCTGAGGGTCAGGAGCCAGGTGCCTGGAGGGGTAGGTCAGAGCAGAGATGTGTTTGATGGGGCTGTGAGGAGAGCAAGAGCTGCCGATGAAACATTAATGCTGCATAGCCCTGGTGAGAGTGGGAGAGACCAAACAGTGAGGAGCCCCCTGGCACTTGGTGTGTGCTGATTAGAAGGAACTGCCAGGAGAGAATGGCGCTCATGGCACATTGGCAGATGGGCTGGAAGGGTTTTGGTATGGTCAGGTACAATGGATTGAGTCCACACCCGGCCAACTCCTGGTGCAGGACGATTGGGCACAAGGCTCTCTCTGTCCTTGTGTTCTCATTCTTACAAAATCCCAGTCAAGGGTGATGGGTGATTCCCGGGGCAGGAAGGACTGAAAATCAGGTAGACACCAAACTAGGGTTTTCCAGCAACTTGTTTTTCCTCAAGAAACAGCTACTGTGCCAGCTCTGTATCTCCCCTGTATTCAGTGACAAGTTCATCTCTCAGTGTTCACTTACAGGAGGTCTGTCCACCCAGTGTTGAACCCAGGTGGCTTGGTGAGCCCTTCTCTGAGTGAGGATGCCAATGCACGTGAGGCATCTCTTATCAAAGCCATAAAGGCATGCTAACATCTCTTGAGGCAGGTGTATGGTTGGGGGTCACTGCTAGGAGGATGTCAGGAAGTAATTTTCTTGAGTCACTCCCCAGTCCTGGAGTAGGGTGTGTGAATTGGCAACACCCCTCGCCTGGCTTCTTGTTTCTGAGTGGCTGGAAAATGTCCCACAGCAGATATGCCTCTTCTTGGTGGCAACTTCTCTGGGTGTTCCCAGGGCAGCATCTCTACAGGGTCAAAGCTGTATTTTTGGGAAAAATTAAGAATTGGATGTCTATTTAATTTTGGAGCCAATAAATAGTGCTAGACTGGCAACTCTCGGGATATCCTTTGTAGCCTGCCCCTGCCAACGGACCAGATTGCTGAATCCCAGCCAAACGGGCCCCTCTGATTTTTAAGTCTCACAAAAACGTTTTGTGGGAGATTTCTCTGAGGATACTGTAAGTTTCTTTGTGTTGTAGAAGACTAGAAGCCCATATGGTGAGTTACTGATACCTGTTTGAAAGGACAACCCTGACCCAATTGCTTGACTGATCTGACCATACCCTTATTTAGATTCAAATTAACTTTCAGCTGATTTAGTAAAAATAGGTTTAGTAATGAAGCAGGCAAATCAGGGATACATTTGCATTCTGTCCATATGGGTGTTTTATGTAATTTTACCCATCCGCCTAAAGTGCTTCAGCTTATCTCTCCTGTGTGCCCCTCTGCAGGCAAGACCTAGTTTTTGATGAGTGTCCGCTGCTTTCTTAACCCACTTTTCCAGCTGGGCTGAAGTTGCTGATGATATCATCACTTATCCCAGAGCATAATGCGAATTGGCACAAAATAAAAAACAGGGACCCACCAGGCTCCCAGCCCTGTAAATTCTGATTTGTTGAAGTCCTTCTTTGCTTGAGTAGCCAACAATAACAGTTGGCTAATAAACTCATATATTATTATTTTTTACTCAAACCTCTTCCACTGATAGTATACTTATTAAAAAAATGGAAGGATTTTGTTTCTCTCCTTGAGCTTGCTTTCTAGCCTTAGGTCTAGATTAGTTTTACAGATGACCCAAAGGGAATGTTCTAAACTAGGCTTGTACTATCACCCCACCACAATGGATTTAAAAAATGGTACTGTCATCAAGCCTGATATATCTAAGGCTGCAATAAAGAGTAAATGTGTGCTCTGTGTTTGAATTTTTTGGAGGCCTTAGAGAACTACTGCTGAGGTATAATGGATGTTTCTGTGAGCTGTAATACTTTAATTGTAGGTAAGAGAATTTTGCCTTTCTGCAGCTTAAAATATCTCAATAAATACAAGTCTTGGTATAGACAGTAGCAAAATCAAGTGAAGACCATCCAGAATTTGTTGTGAGCTGAGTAAAATCCCATTCCCTTTTAAAAACACAGCTTTCAGTTTCTCACTGTTTTGGAGATAAAATTTTCTTGGCCCACTGATTCTCATAGTCTTTCAGTCTAGAAGAAACTTTCATTGCTGGATGGGCAAGATGGGTGAAGTAAAGAAAATGGCCAAAATTTTTGCCTTTTATGTTGTATGTTTTAAAAAATACAATCACCAAACTGCAACAAAAACCGAATCACAAAGTCACATATCTATTTTTAATTTTAAAGATTATTGTAATGTCGTCTCTAACAATCCCTGCCACAGGCCTCTAGCTGTACCATATCCTCTTCTAAGATGCATTTCCACAGCCCTGATTTTCTCTAGGCAGAAGTCCGTACAACACGGTCTTCCTGCTTTCTAGTTTTGTACTGAGGACACTGGTTTCCATAAAATGAGGTCATTGGGGGAGGTCTCAGAAGATCACAGAGTATCTTTCTGGTGTTGCGTGCATGTAAAAAGCGGGCATGTTATTTCCTGAGGGGGAAGGAGGGGTGAAAGGAGTTTAATTCCCTTATGCAGGAAAGTGCACGGACAAGGTTGGGGGAAGACAACTGATCTAGGTGCCTGTCAGCCCAGTGAGGATGTCCCAGGGAAGTGGCAGTGAGGTTTGTTCATTACTTCAATAACACTTCACCCCAAGCTCACCCCCTTGCCTTTCCTCTGGCTTCCTTAGCCCTTCCCCCTCCTTGGGAGTCTGCGTTGGGGGAATTGCAGCCTCTGAACTGCACCCAGCAGCTCATGGTGGCAGTCGTGGCTGCTGCTAAATCAGCCAGCTGAGCACCGGCTGTCTCCTGCTAAGGGAACTGAGCAGCCAGCTATTTGTTGTTAAAGTGACATTGTCAAAATAAAAATCCTGTTTTAACCAGGCTCTTCCTTGCGTTCCTTAATAAAGCACTGGATTACTAAATTAAATTAAAATTAAGAAATCACATTGGTTTCCCATTTTTAGCCAGAGGGGATGGCCTTGAGCATCAGGTATGAATTACCTACACACCCTGCAACCACGACTTCATGTGCTGAGGTCAGTAAATTGACTTCCATGCAGCCTATTAGGTGGGGTTCTTTCAGATGTGACTTGGAGTCCTCTCTGGATGACAGCAATCCCATGACTGTTCCCTTAAGTATAGGGGAAGGTGTTGTTGCAGTGTCTTTGATAAAATATCTTTCTTCCCCAGAATGTCTGCCAAGAGGGGCATGGGCCAGTCATTCACTGAGCTTTAGATATTATTACAGCATGTTGCTGAGTGAACAGATTCTTCTGAGGGGCATCAAAGGCAGATATTGGCGTCATGCTAGTGTAAGGACTAAGGCTCTTCCCTGAATGGGTAGTTGTGTACTACACTCGATTATGCTGTTCTGTTGGTGTGATTCCTGTTTCCTGTTTTTCATTAAAAAAAAAAAAAAACCAACCAAAAACACCAAAAAACCCCAGCTTTCTCAAGCCAGCTGTTATATCATTTCATAACCTCAGACTGTTTTCTTCCCTGCTTCTGACCTATTAGTCCATTTTTGTAGTGCTTCGGAGCTTCTTCCTTCTCTGTCTCCTCTTGAACTTCCTTACCCCCATTCTTCATGTGCTTGGACACTTACCATACATTGAAACGCCTGTGTGCTCTGAGGGGAGTTTAAATCTACTGTGAGATATTTAATATGTGGAAGACGAGACTGACTTGCCACAGACACACAGGAGGGAGAAAGGAGTGACCCAGCATCCCCAGGCTGAGATGTGAGCTAGCACCTGCTCTTCTCTCCCCTGCCTGTTAGCCTCCTGAGAAAGTCGAAGGTTTCTGCTAGAGCGTCAGGTCTCTGCTCCTGCTTATCTTCTAGTGTTCTTTCCTGGCTCTTTTCATCCTTGCTCAGAGCATCTTGGGTAGCACGAAGTAGAGAACAGGCCTTTGTTCCTGGTGCGGGCTCTTTTGTCAGGAGGGAAAGAGGAGCACTGTGATTTGAGCACTGTCCCTGGCTTTGGTTCCCCTGTTCAGATGCTCTGCTGTCTGCAAAATGGGGCTGTTGCAGCCCACAGACCTGGGGGATGTGCCGCTTACAGACTGCAAAGCACTTGACAGCAGGACAAGGGAAGACTGTGGATTGAGAGCTGCAGAGCTGCCCCTGCCCTGTGGTAGCAAAGTGGAATTGGCACCTTGGGCTTCACTGGGAAACAAGAGGGCGAGAGCTTATAAAAGATCAGTTTCTAATCTGTTTTGTGGGAAATGCTGAGCAGCAGCAGAAGTGCTGGAGCTGCTGATCTACAGATTGCTGTGGCTTGGCTTAGTCTTGTTTCACATTATAATGATTTTCTATGAGCTTGTGTGTGTATGCATTAATGAAGGCTTTAGTTCAGTACAAGCTGTTACCAGTGGACGACAATTTCTTGGGTTTTTTTCACAAGTAAGTGAATTTTCCCAATGTCTTACCTCTCTGTATGCACACACATGCACATGCGTGTGCATTTGGGGATCGTCTAGGATGGAAAGTGCAGTGGAAATGTAAACTACTATAATTATGCGCAGTGTTCATTTCTCTTTTTGCTCTGCAGTCAGCTTGGCAAGGGGAACTCTGTGTCTGGGCAATCTCATATCTGATCTGATCTATTTGTGCTTTTTTGCATTGTGGTTTACAGCCCTGCAATTGAAACCTTCAAGATTACTTAAAGATGGAATGAGAGTGTGCTTCTACTGAGCTTTGTAAAGACCATTTCTTCTAGTGCAAAATAATGGGCCTAAATGAGTTGACAGTGCTCCTTTTAAATCCACCACTTGGTTCCTGAGGGGGTGGGAGTGAGGACGTAATGTATAGGTCTTACAGGAATAAAGCCAGTGTTTATGCTCCCCTGTGGCTCTGCAGCAGTAGCTCACTGACTGACCCTATTAGCAGAGCTGTACTGTCAGTGTGGGCCAGTCCACTGTGTGCACGGGGAGCTGAGCTGAACAAATAGCACCAAGTTTGGGGTTCCAATAATACGGCAGAGACTGCCACATGGGGAAAGGAAGGGATGCTCCCTCATAGCTCAGTTGTAAAAAAATACCCGATTCTCTCCTTCTCTCCCATTCACTTGAAGGTGCAACTGTGGGAGTGACAGGTCTGAAGAGTTCCAGTAGAGGCAGTGCCTTGCAGCGCTGTAGAAAAGCAGGTGGGGGTACCAGAGGAGTGCATTTCTCTCTGAGCCACAGCTGACCCCATGCACCAGCATTGCTCTTGAAGTACTGGAAATTCTTATGGATGAGTGGTAGAGCCGAGGTCTTGATCAATCAATTCTTAAAGATCCCACTGCACTTCTCATGAGATGAGGGGACAGTAACCTCAGTGTCCTGACCAAATTCCAGTTCATTACTTTCTGCCTATCTAAAATTTTCCCTTTCCCTTCCCCTGCCGTTTGTCCTGGAGAAGTTACCATTTGCTTCCTCTCTTAATGACTCACAGGTAATGCTGCTGGCCCACAACTGATGCTTTATTTCATCCTAGTGATGAGGGAGTGATCCCCGTGGTTTGGGGTCTTTGGGCTGGAAAAGGTGCTATGGCAACACAAAGATGTTTGGAGTGTACACATATATACAAAGGCACTGTTGGCTACTGTTCCCTTCAGCTGCCGTTTCAGAACAGGTAAACAGGTTTTCCAGCTGCATCTTCCAGCTGAATCCAAATCACAAATGTGTGTGTGTGTCTTCAGTGTGTGTGCAAGCCTGTCTTCCCCTCCCTCCCCTTTCATCTTGGAACAAGAAGAATGTGTCAAGCCCTCTGGCTGCAAATAATAAGATTCCGTGGAACTATCCGTGGAACTATAAATCGACCTGTCAGGGAGGGGGGAAGAGATTAACGTTGGCCGTCTTCATTAGTGAATCCCCAGAGAAAACTGGGTCTGCCATGAGCTGTGAATGAGACCAGCTCAGAGAGGAGGGGGAGAGCTTGTGGTTTTTATCGCTGCCTCCAGAGACCCTGCAGGAGTGGAGGAAAAGAGTGTGATAGGGATGGGAGGATGTAAAATGAAGGAAGCTGGAGCTTTCCAGCACATCACTCGCTCCCTCATTGGTGGGCAGGTAGCTGTTTGCTGCTCCTCCGCACCAATCCCTGACCCGTCAGTCCATGTGTGTGGCTGGAGTACTTGGCATGCTAATTGGGAGCAGAGAGGAGCAAGCCCAGTGGCAGTGCAATGCCCTACCATGCTAAACAAATGCCAATAATTGCATTCAAGGTACTTTCATTATGTCAGATTTTTCACAGAACCAGAAAAGTACATTTATCACAGGCAGCATAATTCTTCCTGGGCATTGCTTGGGGTGTGTGTGTGCTTAATTCCCTGCCCTCTCTGTCTTCCAGAAAGATGAAAGTAATTTTTGCCTTTTTTTTTTCATTGTCAGTTGCATACAGATTTTTACAAATAGCTTCTTTGAGTTTCAAACAACAGTCTCTTTCTTCCTCATACTGTTTATTGCGTATGTTTGCACCACAGGCTCATGCAAACACATGTATGCACTAATGCACACACATGTATGCACTAATGCACACATGTGATAATTGTTGTTTTTCCAGGCTGACAGAGAATATGGAGGCTGCAACTGCAGCTGGTAATGTTTCAGGATCCCTTGTAAAGTCCCTGAGAGCCTGCATTCTGGTGATGCTCCTACCAGTAAAATCTGGTTTAAGCTGGTAGTTGTCTTCCTCCCCCCCACTTCTTGCAGTGAGTGACGCAGGCTCAACAGCTCCAGATAGTGATGCTCTTTATTCACTGAACAGGCATCACACATCATGGCAACACCAGCTATGCATGCACACTGTTCTGCCAGGGTACCTAGCAGTGACCTGAGGGGACCAGGGAGAGGGAGGCCTTCTGTCTGTACCCATGTGGTCTGTTTCACCTCTGCAGCATGACAAGAGAACCAATTAGTGTCAGTTGTGGTGGCAGTTCTTACTGATGGGGACACAGACCTGGCTAAGATGTGAACTGAGACATCATACATCTTCTCACTCTGCCCTCCCTGTGGGCCTCTGGGGTGTGGAAGTCACACTTGGGAGCAAAGGAGCTCCTGGGAAATACAGCCATTCCGGTTTCAGGAGGTGCGAGTGACCTTTGCAGGTGCTTGGGGTTACCAGTCTGCAGGGGAGAAATCTCTGCTAAAACTTACAGTTCTCTTCTCCCTGTACTCTCACTGGTGTATTTTTGTTCTCTTACTGTTTTCCCCTTAGACATCTGACTGTCCTCAATACCAACACAGCCTCCTGTGTTTGCTTTACCTTGATATCCATAGTCCTTTGTAAAATATGGTGCAAGGCTTAGCTTTTGCTTTCAGACATGCCAGCAGAGCTTAGACACCTTTGGTGTGGAATTTGTCAGCTTCTTGAAATTGCTTTTTAACTAACCTTTGCAACACAACTGTGACTTGTACTCCTAGGCAGTTAGTATTTACTAAATGATGCTCCTTGGTGATAAGTGAAAGTAATACCATGTTTCTGATATTGATAGAGTTTTTAAAAAATATTTTGTTAGGACCAACCCATAGCCTATAGTCCCTAGCTTCAGGTGTTCACAGGCAGAACTGGACAAACAAATAATGGTTCAAATAGAAGTGTGGACAGGAGAACAAAGCTGGAGCAGAGGAGCTGCTGTTTTACATGAAGGGAGAGCACTCCTAGTGCTAAAAGGTGGTATTTCAGGTGAGTCAGCCCCAGACTTTGTCTAAAAGCCAGTAATCCTGCTGCTCCCTAGTTCCCTTTTACAGCTCTCACTGTTCCCAGCTGAACATGTTTTGCCATAACTTGGAAGGAGAAGAAATAAATGATGATGAGTAGATGGGTAACTGCACTATGGTGTGTCACAACACCACCAGCTACGGTGTTGCTAATGAAAAGCTGATGGATGAGTTATTTACTCCATGGTCTCGAGGGAGGAAGGCACCTTTGCTGACTCCCTCTTGATGCAGAGCCCTCACACCTCTGAACCGTGTGAGGGCTCTGCATCAAGAATAGTATGTCATCTGCAGGAACAAAATCCTGCTTTTCCTTGTGCAGCTGGATGCCATTTGGAAAGCTCCAGTTCAAGCCTGGTCCTCCTTAACTTGTGGTATGGCCTGAGGTAGTTCAGTCTGTGAGACAACCTGCCAGCTGAGGTGGAGGTCTCTGCTCCTGTGGGACCTCTGTCCTGGTGGAAGAGTGGAGGAAGCACAAGGGGAATGCAGCCTGCTCTGGGGGAAAAGTGCTGCAGTGGATTAAAGCAGCTGCTGAGGGACTCCTCCAGTGAAGCTTGAAATCAGATTGTTTGATAGGCATCGTTTTAGAAGCACCTGGCTGGTTCTGTTTGCCCCACAGCTCCCTACCTCAGAGAGAAAACAAGGATTTTCACTGATCCAGAGTTGCTTTACTCTTCCCTCTTCCCTTCCTTTGCTATGTCCCAGAGGGTAGATTGCCTGCCTGCGGTGAGTCACAGGTAACTGCTGGAGGTGGAGGATGGTAGAATGATTTGGGAACCCCTCATCCCAATGGCATCTCCTTATCTGAGAGACGCAGAGCTTATGGAGACATGGGTTGGTTTAGTGTGATTTTTTTTTCCCAGCTCTGATTTTTGTTCTACCTCATTTGCATATTATGTTTTTTTTCCAAGCCTCTGCATCTCCTTTTGGCTTTTTTTTTTTTTTTTTAATTATCTTCTCTCTGCTAAAGATTGCTCCCCAACTCTCAAATGTCCCTCCCCCGCCTCACTTCCCCCCATCCCCCCCTGCATTTTTTCTTTTATCCTTTGTTCTTGATTGCTTGTGCCCAGGAGCAAAGAAAGGAAAAGGATACCATCTTTCTGTGAAATACAGGAGAGAGAAATAGGCAGGCAAGCAAAGTTGTCAGCCTGGCAGAGTGAGATTGAATCCACCTCAGGAATATGTTGCACACCTTGAACATGGGATTCACCATCTCCATTATGTTTGCCATGCCATGTGGCTCTGGTCCTGCCAGCCCTGGATGGGACTCCCCTGCAGAAATGTTGCTTTTGGCGTCTGCTGCCCCAGAGGGGCAAAAACCTGCCTGCTGTGGCTGCACTGGTTGCTAACAGGGTCCCCTGCACAATCCGCTCCTGGTCCTAGTCCTGCTGTGAATCTGCCGTGTCTTTCTCGCACTGGAGTGTAGGGGTAATCGTCTGAAATGTGTGTGCATGCTGGCTGATGCATCATATCTTCTCTCTCCTTCTATCTCCTCTCCCCCTGCATCAGCAGCACTGCCATAATCTTTCAAAATCAACAGGCCATTACAGTCTGATGTAACTCAATGAGTACTCTGAGACAGAAATCCTGCAGTGTACTCAAAAACCCTAATGCAGAAACACAGTGCTGTCTTGCATTCTCCTTCCACCTCGTTTCTTGGTTTCTAATGTAAAATGAGCATTGTTTCTATGTCTGCACATAGGGTTTTTCAGCGGAGCTAGGCTTCAACCAGCTTTTTATTCCCTTTCAGCTCCCAGAATCTCAAATATAGAATCTGATCTTCCCCCCCTCCAAACTTCTCAATTTTTCATTACCTTCTAGGAGCAATGACTTCCAGCTTGTGCCTTGGGAGAGTGGAGGTCACAGAGACCTCACAGAGGCCCTCCGTTTCACCTGCCTTTGCCTGTCTGGCTTGTCCCTCAGCAGTGGAACATACACTTTAGTTGATCAGACCCCATGGATGGGCCATTCAGGTAAAAATGAGCCATATTGGGTTTTGCATAGCAGAAGTGTCTTTCCCTAGAAGAGCTTTATGTTAAATGTAGCTTTATATTTCAATCCTCCTTCTTAGTCCCCTCCCCTGAGTTTTTGTTGTAAGCCACATTTCTGCCCCAGAGAACTCTCGAACTTTAATCCTTATTGGGGAGGAGCATCTACTTTCCTGATATTTGCAGGTTATTCCTGTTTCTCATAGGACTCTTATGCATCTGAGACCTAGGCTGCAGGCTGATGCAGTGGGGCAGCACAAACTTCCATGTCAAATACCACAAAACTGGATTATTCATTATTTTGGTTAAATAAGATAAACATGAATGATGGATGAAATTGAGTGAGGTGTTGGCTGGATAGACCATGTTTACTGTCAGTGGTTCTTCCAAGCCTCTTACCGTGGCATCTTGCTGGATCATCATTGTGTGAGGTGTCATGGTTCATGTGTTGCTGTGTGGTTTGCTTTATGCCCATGGTAAAGTGCCAGAGACACTGCCCCATTTGTTGGGCCCACTGACCCATTCAGTCTGATACTCTGTCTTCGGCACTGGAGCTTGCTGTGATGCCAGAGCTGACACCAGGTGTCCTTGGAAAGTGAAGTACTACTCCAGTGTGGGTAATCTGGAGCAATGATCCTAAGAGAGAAGCTGCTTCTTTATGTCTGTCAGTTGGTTTTCATACACTTCGAAATGTGAGGGTCTGCACTAGTTTATAATTGATTTTGTGTCTGATACCACTGTGGATATTTTTGTTATCTTTACAAAAGTCTAATTGAATTAAGATACTGGCCAGTCTGTCTTCTGGACTGTCAAAGGAACTCCATGTGCTTCTGTCCTGTGGCTGCAGAGACTGCAATTTGGCAAAACCTCCTCCTGGGTTGTGCCTGCATCTAAGAAATTTCACTTGTCCTCCATGTCCAAGTATCCAGGGAGCCTCCTGCCAGAACTGCAGGCGCTGGAGACAAAAATGCGGGATCCCTCTCTTCATACTTACCCCATACATCCAGCTAATGTGTTTTATAGCTTATCATCTACTGGTTCCAGTCAAAGCATTACAGCTGCTCAAGCAGCAAGCTTGAGCTTCCCTTTTCCTTTACTTTCTCTTCACGCCATACCTTACGTTCCTTTGGAGACTGCAGCTTTTTTTCTGGCTTGCTATAAAATCTCTTCTCTGGTACAAAAAGCTCCTGTACAGCTGTGTGACTTCGGAAGGCGCTTGCTGACCATTTTGTCATTCCTCTCTCGTGTCTCATTTAACCTGAAAAAACTCCCTTTTCCCTCTCTTTGCCCCTCTTAGCATTTCTCTTCTCCTTGCATTGTAGATAGAAGCATGTGAGCCAGTTGGGAATATTGATTAAACGTGGGGTTTTTTTCTCTTTTGGAAAGTGTTAGTTTAAACACTAGTAAGTGTCTGTCTAAGATGCAGCATTTCACACAAGTTTCGGAGGGAAAGGAATGTGGTGTTGTTCAGCTGCCCAGAATATCCCCTAGCCTGCCAGCACAAAGGCTGTCCTCCAAGCTAGAGCAAAGCCTTTGCTCCTGATGGGATAGGGTGGTGGGCAGAGAGTTTTTTTCATGGTTGTCTTTTATGAGATGGATCCTTCTTCCCAGTCACACCTGGAGATGGCAAGTAGGGAAATGGCATTGGAAACTGACTTTATCACCGGCAGCCAGGATCCTTCTGTGCCTTCATGAAGGAGTGGGAGGAGAAGCTTGTTTTGGTTTGTGTTTTGTTTCCTTAAAGCTTTGAAAAGGTGTGTCACCTGCTGCACTCTGATTAAGGCATTCTTGCACCTGTTTGGCTTTGGAAGCTGGTTTACTGTAAGCTGTTCTTAGAAAATGCCTTCAAAAGATGTTGGAAAGTGAAAGGGCAGGATTGGATGTTGTCTTGGTTTTGAAAGACAGTTGTCTGCCAGGGAAAGCTAGAGCTTCCCTTGGAATGGAGAATGTAAACCCCCTCCCTCTAAATTATTATAATTTTGCAGTTAGGGGCTTTCAGACAAAGATTTGGGAATAGGAATAGAAGTTCTTTACTAGGAATATTAAAAAAAAAAATTCAAATGTAGTACAGCAAACAAACGAACAAACAA
>VYZR01070951.1:14787-27570 GCA_013400675.1 Oxylabes madagascariensis | reverse complement strand
GTGGGTTGGTCCATTGAGGACAAACATCATGACATGTAATTCCTGATAGTTACTATATTTCAAGAATACTGCTTTCTGTCTTTGTCCCTGCCTAAATTTTAACACTGGAGGAAAACGTGGCCACTTTTTTAAAAAAGGTTTCACTTGATACTGTTTAACAGAGTTATCTCGCCTATCTGATCTAATCAACATTACATGTTACACAGTGTTGTATACTTTCCATTTGTGTTAGGGTCTCAGAGTAAATAATTCTTTGTTTTGTAAATCCTTTGTATTACCACATGCTCTTCATACAAATCATATTTTATCCTCAGTATTTCATCTGGGTCCCACTACATCACACCATAAACATGCCAAGTGCTCCTTTGACTGACAATGGCACAGGAGTCCAGTCATTCTTTGATTTGAACCAGAACAAAACTTGCTGTGATTTGAATTTTTTTTACCCACTGCTTAGATTTTGTAAATTATTTCAAAGAGCTCGAGACACGTAAAGAGCAAATTGAACAAGACAAATTATAAACAAACAACATAAAAATAAACACCTCACTCGTGCAGTGTAATAAATACTCAAGTCATGAAGAAGCTATGTCAGGATAGCCTTGTTTCATGGACTATTTCTCTCGAAGCAAGCAGTTCCTTTCATTTCTAGATATTCCTTTCATTTCTATATTTCTATATTTCTAGATATTCTCCAAATATTGCATCTCAAATGAGCAAGAGGCTAAAAAGGTCTCTTTAATCCCTGCAAAGTAGTCTAAAATGGTAACACAGATAACATATTAAATAACATTAACATACACATAAAAAATTTCATGGATTCATTTTCACTAGAAACTTCAGCCAAAAATCCAAATGGTCATGCGGTAAACAGGATCAATCAATCTTAAATAGCATCTCTGTCTTTTATAAGGTTTCTAACGACTTTGTGATCAACCATTTTATAATTTAGGAGGGGAAACTTAGTTTTGTTCCTTCTTCCTTATATGTGGTATTACACAGGTTGATGTAACTATCTATGTGAAAAATTTGGAAAATCTTCAGTAGGCCCACGATGAATTGAAGAAACACAGAACATTTCTAGAGCCAGCAAAAAATTTTCAATCAATAATTTTTTTTTTCACAGTAAATGGCAGAATTTGAAAATTAAAAGAAAATTGCTCAGGTTTTCTCAGGAGAAGTAAAAATGAAATTTCAGCATTTTCTACTTTGTCATATATTAAAATATATTGGTTTCTCTAGATTGTTTCAACTCAAGTCTTGGCAATACTGCCTTTGCTTGAATCAAAGCTGTGCTTCAGAGACTGCATTTAGCAATTTACATTTCCTTCCTCTTTTAGGAGTGGATGGCATGTATTTCCTGTGTTCTAACTAACCTGTAGTAGTCACAGGACAACTATGTGTCATGGGAAATGATGCCTAACATATTCATCTCACAGACAGCAGTGAGATTTGAACTGTTCCAGTGAGAAGCTTGCAGCAGCCAAAACAGACAGAAATGAGTGTGAAAAATCCACAGAAACAAGACACAACACCCCAAGTAAATTTAGATATGGGATTATAGAAAGGTGTAGCTCTGTACANGGGTTGGGGTTTTTTTTATTATTAAGCATCAGATTGAAACATTTCAACATTTCTGAACTGAGATGTTCAGAAACTTGAAGTTTTCAAAGAATTCGGGGATCAATATATTCAGAAATATAATTGCTTTTCACTTAAATTTTCTGACTGTTAAGTGACTATTTCTTCAGTTAGGAAGTCACTAATATCACTTCTAATGAGGTCTGTAAAATTTTCACCAATGTCAAATGATGGGGACAAGCTTTTCTTTTGGATCTGGCTGAGAAATTAAAAGGGTGACTGATGTTTCTGAAAATACATCTTTTTTTTTTTTTTGCGAACCGAACCTCTTAAAAACTCTGACAATGCTGAAGAAACAGCACTGAGTGAGGGTAAAATTAATAACTCTATAGCAATCCATGCTTATTTTAAAAGATCTAATCAGCAGTGAAGGAGGCCCAGAAAACGATATGCCTGGAAGAGTCAGACAGAAACAGAAAAGGACTGCAATAGGAAATGAATGAAATATGAAAATGGAGAGGCATCACTTCACTATGGAAGTCCTTAGTCTTTCACACCTCCCTCTCCCTTTTTCCTCCAGGTTTCTTGTCTTCCATATTTTACCTATAACCTTTCTCCTTATCTCTTCCCTTTTCAGAGTAACACATATCATACAAAATCAACTAACTTTCTCTGCTGACTCAGAGAATATGAAGTAAACTGACAAGGAGAAAACCTCTCAAGTATTCACTAACTCATATTAAGCAATTTCTTCTTTTTCTTCCTAGAGGCAAATGAGAAGGATTTAGAATGCTTTAGCATTGAAATGACTCATTGATAGTAAACCAAAGAGGGTAACAATTACTGAATTCATCCAACACCACCATCTCTGGAATCAATGTTTCAATACAGTCTTAAATCTTCAGAAGTGGCATATGGTCTGCCTTATTCTGGTACTTATTCTGGTATTCTCCAACAGCAAGGAATCTGGAATTCCCTAAATTGTTCATGGAACAGTAAATGCTCTGGAACATCTTAGACCTGAACCTTTGTGATGGGTTGATGCTGGTCAAATGCCAGTGCACCTACAAAAATAATTTATTCAGTTTCCTCTGCTGTAGTTAAGCAGACAAGGGGGAAAGAAAATTTATGGGGTGAGAGAAGGATTACACTTTAAGGGCAAAACAGGCTTAAAACTTCAAAAAATATAAACAAATTTAATTAATAGAATTAAAAGAGGATAATGAGAACTAAAAATAAACCATTAGGACATCTTTCTCCCCCACTCCACCCTTCTTTCCTTCCCACCAACAGCACAGGGAGACAAAACATGACATTTTTAGTCAGTTTGTCACTTCTAAAATCTTTTTTCAGTTCACTTAGGGAGAGGAATCTCTTTTGCTATGCCATAGTGTCTTTCCTACAGGAAACAGTTCTCTGTGAACTTTTCCAACATGGTTTTAATTTTCACAGCTAACAGTCCATCCGGAACCTGCTTGCAACATGAAGTCCCTCCCATGGCTTTCAGTCTTCCCACAACTGCTTTTCATGGGCCAATTAGCTTATGGGATGCAGTTTTTAATGATGAGCTATTCTAGTATAAAAGCAAGGGTCCTCTTCCACTATTTCTGAAAGCAAGGATTTTCTTTCTCTTTGTTCAAGCCTCTCACCTGATCACAGCTTTTCAGCATCCACAAGCTCCAGCACAAGTGCCTTTTTCTCATGGGCTGCGGGTGAATGCTGCATCCCCCCACGCACTTCATGAATTACAGGGAAACAGTTTGTTGTATTACAGTCCTCACCATGACTTGCAGAAGAATCTCAGCTCCAACGCTCAAGGCACTTCCTCCTCCCCCTCCCTCTTTTGCACTGAACATTAGTGTCACCATATTTTTCCCCTCATGTGTCTTCACTTTTTACTATTCTCTGACTCAGGAGAGAATTGGTGTTTGTAGGTTGTTTGTTCTCAAGTTCTATCAATTGAAACAGTTTTTATAGAGTTCTATAGAGGTGAAAGGTTTATCTTGTCCAGGCTCCACAACTGGGGAATCGCTTGCTGTGCTTTTCTCTGTATTGGTCATGTGGTCTCTGCTTGGCCTGTGCAAGCCACGCCAGCTGTCAGCTCCACTCCATGCCTTTTCTTCATATGGGACACCGACAAAAGAAAAACTGCTGCCGCTCCTTTTGTCTTTCTGTCTGCAGCATGGCTGGTTAAAAGAAGCTAAGTAAATAAAGTTCATTTACAGCCATGCCAAGACAACCGTGGCCGCGCAGGGCCGCCCTGGCTGCATGGTTGCTCGTGGTTCCGGGATGGCCCCCAGCAGCATGGCCCAGTGGCTGCGCAAGGACGGGGTCCAGCAGCCCCCCCTGGGCAGGGGGCCCAGCCGGCACCCCCATCCTTCTTTTGAGAGCAGGGAGCAAGAGAGCTTCCCGCAGTTTTTGTTATAGTAGAGGCATTATCAGATTTCTTCTAATTGGCTTAGCAGTGTGCTAATTCTCAGAGCTAGCCAGCGATTGGTTTTGCCAGGCATGGAGAAAGCTGCTAGCAGCTCCTCACATAGAATCACTTCTGTGGCTGACTTTTCCCCTCTTCACCACAAAACAATTAATGTAAAACCAGCAAAAACTTTACTTAATTTACAGAGAACA
Organism: Oxylabes madagascariensis; assembly: GCA_013400675.1. NCBI lineage: Eukaryota > Metazoa > Chordata > Aves > Passeriformes > Timaliidae > Oxylabes > Oxylabes madagascariensis. Next base: position 23,361 of record VYZR01070951.1, on the reverse strand, counting down.
GTATTTTTCTGGAGATCTTCAAAAGCACCGATTCTTCTCATTGACATTACAGGGACTGTAGAAGACTGTACAGAAGATTTACAATTGTACAATTCTGTACANAAGCCTTCTCTTCTTCAGGCTGAACAATCCCAACTCTCTTAGCTATTCATCATAGCATTTTCTCTTTTCTTCCTAAAAGCTCCATTCCTCTGATCATCTTGGTAGCCTTCCTTTGGACTTGCTCTAACAGGTCCTTTCTGGCTTGGGGACCCCAGAGCTGGATGCACCACTCCACATGGGATCTCACTAGAGCAAAACAGAGGGGCAGAATCACTTCCCTCATCCTGCTGGCCATGCTTCATTTGATTCAACCAAAGACACATTTGGCTCTCTGGGCTGCCAATACCCATTCCTGGGTCCTGTCCAGAACCATCAACATCAACACACCCTCATCCATAAACATCCCCTATTCTTTCTTGGCAAGGCTGCTCTTGATCTGTTCATCTCCCCAGCCTGACCCAGAGGCAGCATCTTGCACTTATTTTTATTAAACTCCATGAGATTCCCATAGAACCACTTCTTGAGCTTGTCCAGATTCCCCTGGGTGACGTCTTGTTCTTCAGGTGGGTCAACTGCACCACCCAGCTTGGTGTCATCTGCAAATTTGCTGAAGGTGCACTGGATCGCAGTGTCCACTGGGTTTCTGAGCCACTGACTACTACTTTCTGGATGCATCCATCCAACCAATTTCTTATCCATTTAAGAGTCCTTTCACCAAATACATCTCCATCCATTCATACCAAATAGCTCAGATTCCTCTCTTCCCTCTCTCTAAGGAGAGAAATAAAGTGAGAGCTGAGAAACCTGTTTGATGTATCAGTTTGCTGTAAGTATTGAAATGTGTGCACGGGCCTTGCTATAAAAAAGGAGAGAGGCTGGGGCGGGGGGAGCGGGGCGGAACACATTTTTCACAATGCTTTAACATTTCACTTTCCATTCTCATTCCATCCTTACTTCTTGATTGNCTTTTTCTCATGGGCTGCGGGTGAATGCTGCATCCCCCCACGCACTTCATGAATTACAGGGAAACAGTTTGTTGTATTACAGTCCTCACCATGACTTGCAGAAGAATCTCAGCTCCAACGCTCAAGGCACTTCCTCCTCCCCCTCCCTCTTTTGCACTGAACATTAGTGTCACCATATTTTTCCCCTCATGTGTCTTCACTTTTTACTATTCTCTGACTCAGGAGAGAATTGGTGTTTGTAGGTTGTTTGTTCTCAAGTTCTATCAATTGAAACAGTTTTTATAGAGTTCTATAGAGGTGAAAGGTTTATCTTGTCCAGGCTCCACAACTGGGGAATCGCTTGCTGTGCTTTTCTCTGTATTGGTCATGTGGTCTCTGCTTGGCCTGTGCAAGCCACGCCAGCTGTCAGCTCCACTCCATGCCTTTTCTTCATATGGGACACCGACAAAAGAAAAACTGCTGCCGCTCCTTTTGTCTTTCTGTCTGCAGCATGGCTGGTTAAAAGAAGCTAAGTAAATAAAGTTCATTTACAGCCATGCCAAGACAACCGTGGCCGCGCAGGGCCGCCCTGGCTGCATGGTTGCTCGTGGTTCCGGGATGGCCCCCAGCAGCATGGCCCAGTGGCTGCGCAAGGACGGGGTCCAGCAGCCCCCCCTGGGCAGGGGGCCCAGCCGGCACCCCCATCCTTCTTTTGAGAGCAGGGAGCAAGAGAGCTTCCCGCAGTTTTTGTTATAGTAGAGGCATTATCAGATTTCTTCTAATTGGCTTAGCAGTGTGCTAATTCTCAGAGCTAGCCAGCGATTGGTTTTGCCAGGCATGGAGAAAGCTGCTAGCAGCTCCTCACATAGAATCACTTCTGTGGCTGACTTTTCCCCTCTTCACCACAAAACAATTAATGTAAAACCAGCAAAAACTTTACTTAATTTACAGAGAACAGTATTTTTCTGGAGATCTTCAAAAGCACCGATTCTTCTCATTGACATTACAGGGACTGTAGAAGACTGTACAGAAGATTTACAATTGTACAATTCTGTACACTGAGGATGACTACAGGACAAGTCACTAAATTACACCTTGGTTACTGACTGTCTACCTAGACAATGCAAACTCCTTCCCTCAAAGGCTTTTTCCCTGCTCTCATTCCTTCTAATTCTCTATCTTCTAGGTCTCCATCCACCATAAGAGAATCATAGAATGCCTTGGGTTGGAAGAAACCTTAAAGACTATCTAATTCCAACTCTCCTATGCTGGGCAGGGACATCTTTCAGTGCAGCACAGCAGATTGCTCAGAGCTCCATCCAACCTGGTCTGGAACACTTCCAGGAATGGGGCATCCACAACTTCCCTAGGCAACTTGTTCCAGTGCCTCACCAATGCGACAGCAAAGGTTTCTTTCTAACATCTAATCTAAAGTTATACTCTTTCAGTTTGAAGCCATTCTCCCTTATCTCATCACTAAATGGTCTTATAAAAAAGCCCCTCACCAGCCTTCTTGTCACTACCTTCAGGTACTGAAGGGAAGGCCATTAGGGTCTTAGGTCATTCTGAAGCCTTCTCTTCTTCAGGCTGAACAATCCCAACTCTCTTAGCTATTCATCATAGCATTTTCTCTTTTCTTCCTAAAAGCTCCATTCCTCTGATCATCTTGGTAGCCTTCCTTTGGACTTGCTCTAACAGGTCCTTTCTGGCTTGGGGACCCCAGAGCTGGATGCACCACTCCACATGGGATCTCACTAGAGCAAAACAGAGGGGCAGAATCACTTCCCTCATCCTGCTGGCCATGCTTCATTTGATTCAACCAAAGACACATTTGGCTCTCTGGGCTGCAGATACCCATTCCTGGGTCCTGTCCAGAACCATCAACATCAACACACCCTCATCCATAAACATCCCCTATTCTTTCTTGGCAAGGCTGCTCTTGATCTGTTCATCTCCCCAGCCTGACCCAGAGGCAGCATCTTGCACTTATTTTTATTAAACTCCATGAGATTCCCATAGAACCACTTCTTGAGCTTGTCCAGATTCCCCTGGGTGACGTCTTGTTCTTCAGGTGGGTCAACTGCACCACCCAGTTGGTGTCATCTGCAAATTTGCTGAAGGTGCACTGGATCGCAGTGTCCACTGGGTTTCTGAGCCACTGACTACTACTTTCTGGATGCATCCATCCAACCAATTTCTTATCCATTTAAGAGTCCTTTCACCAAATACATCTCCATCCATTCATACCAAATAGCTCAGATTCCTCTCTTCCCTCTCTCTAAGGAGAGAAATAAAGTGAGAGCTGAGAAACCTGTTTGATGTATCAGTTTGCTGTAAGTATTGAAATGTGTGCACGGGCCTTGCTATAAAAAAGGAGAGAGGCTGGGGCGGGGGGAGCGGGGCGGAACACATTTTTCACAATGCTTTAACATTTCACTTTCAATTCTCATTCCATCCTTACTTCTTGATTGGTGCATTTCTACACAACAATACATGGGCTGTGTGAGAGATCCTGCTTCACTGCGCATCTTCAGTAAACAGAAGATTTCAAGAGCCATCTGGCTATCCTGTGCTGCAACTTGTGGGAATATGATGTCAAAAAGGGACTTTTCAGATGGATGATATACCAGTGGACTAACAACATTATTTTAATGCAGAAATATTTTCAGAGTGAAGACCTTGTATTCATTTCTCAATAGCAAAAATACACAAAACAAGAACTAAAAGCATCTAAATTAATAAAAACCAAGATTATGTGCCTTAAATCATACAAATTTGAACAAGGAATTTGTTGTACTTAAGATATGATTCTAATCTACCCTTAGTGCATATTTGAAACACAAAACTGTTAGGTTCTAGTTAGAGTCTAATACACAAGCTCTGGCACCTCTAGTCAAGGGAAGTTAATATCTTGTTATCTGCTCTGAACATTGTCCCACGAGAGGAATTCACCAAGGGTAAAAAGGAATGTAGGCCCACATCTGGCCTGGCTGAATTCCATATCTTCTCTATTGACTTACATCACCAGTGATGTTCAGCATATATTAATGTACTGCTGGTGAAGTGGCTGAATCAATGGATGTATTTAATTCTACAGCCTCTGCAACACCAAGGACTATCTCTTGTTGTGGGGTAGGTCTTACAAAGGACATGCAGTTTTGTTTTAAAATGCCACAAGCCGGTAGCTTCCACGCATAAATCAGTGTCCATAGCTCAGCAGAGCTAAACAGTATTTCAGTCATATCAGGAAGTATCATTGCCACAAAGGGCTACATGAGGTTCCTCAATGTCTCCTAAATGTATCTTTTTCATTAATTTTCTTTCATAAGCCTCTTCTCTACCCTCTCAGTTCCACACTATTTATGGCTAAAACTCCTTTTGCCAAAATAATTCTCCTTACCATATACGTTTGGCCTCTCAATGTCCACCTGCTTCTTCTGAGCTTCCAAAAAGGCTTGAACATCAAATCCTTTTGCTACAGAAATACCACTGAGGAACCGAGGAGGGATTTTTGTGCGGATATCAGGTTCTTCTGTGCCAAACCCCAAATTAAGCAGAATCTCCACTGGATCCTTTTCCCAGAGCACCAGCCATTCAGTGATGCTGTGGCGGAAACATCAGGATTATTTACATCTCTGTCTTGGTACCACTTTTATCTTGCAGTAGCTATCACATGATCTTGTTCTTAATAATTATTTTCCCTTCTTTTCCCCTCTTGTGAGGACTACTGCTAAAGTGAAAGTAGTCACTTTGCATTTTGGGTCATGTTGCTAAAAGATTAATATATGTTCCTCTGCCCAGAATAATCTGGTGGCATTACGTCTAGATAGCTTAGCAAGAAGAACATTAATAAAAGGTATAGGTTCACAGTTCTGCAGGCTCCCTTTGCTCTAGACACAACACAGACAAGGCATGCTGCAGCTGCCATAAGGTCTCACAGCCTTTCACCTTCCAGAGGATCCAAAGCCCACTCTGTAGCTTCAGGTAGGTTTTGATTTTCTACAAATTCGCTTGAGATGAGATAACTGTTATTGAGAAGATTATTTTGATCTTGTTCAAATAAAGTACATGGCTTTTACAAATGAGGACCTTGATGGCTTATTTAAAATTGTACGCACATTTGTTGATCTCTTGACAGACTAATAACTTCTCTTCCTTGTTGGTAATATATGGATGTAACTAACCTTTGTGGTGGACCAGTGAGCATGAGCGTGTGGGAAAAGCTGAGATTCTTGCAGCTTGACATAACTGGACTTTCTGAAAACTCTAGCAGGGACCTGGTTGGTAAAAAAGCAACCATGAAATGTGTTTACTCACATACTCCTCTGGGATGTCATTATTATTTTTTTTCCCTAGAGTAAACATTTGAATTTTGTCTTGGTTTATTATGATACATAATAACTATGTCTTAGAAGAGGAGTTGATATGAGTGAGGCAATACACTTATTTTCGAGAACACTACGTTACAGTAGGTGTGAGAATGTAGGTGTAAGGTACCAGTTAATTAAAAAGGTGGCAGAGTGGCTCACTTTTGACAGATGGTGAATCTTTGGGGAACCTTTAGGGACTATGGTTTCTTTAGCCACCAACTTCAAAATATAAAATTGCTCATTACAAAGTTTTGGAGACACAAGGCACAATGAGTTGCAGCAGCAGGAGCGGCAGCTGAGAATGATTCTGTTCTTCACTTTATTGTGTCTGTATTTGCTAATCTGTAGAGAAATAACTGCTTTTCAGAGCTCTCACTGTAAAAGGAATATCCCACACCATGGTAGTCTTTGTCAACAGGTTTTATTATGCCCAAAATGAACTTTACCTTACGCACACCTATCAAGATCAGTAGCAAATGTTTATATAGAGTGGAAGCATTGCATTGATAATTTTTTTTACCATTGCAGGTTATCCATCAGCTCACATATTAAACAGGCCTAAAGGGATATGCAGATTTTTGAACTAACACTGTTGAAATAAGTTTGAGAAAAGGAAACTGCGAAGAAGAACTAAAAATAATTCATTTTTCTTACATTTTTCCTCTCAAAACAGAAATCTGTCAAACTAGACAAAAGACAAAACGACTGATTTAATGAAATAAGGAAAAATTTTAGCCTNATCAATCATAAAGGGAAAATAAGTACCTTTACATTTCATGAATTAATAGCAGTAGACTCTAAGCCCTGTATTTAAAAGTAGGCTCTATTTATTGGGTTCCACCATGTGCTGCAGAACCACTGAAGATATATATATAGAGCAAATTTGATTAAAATAAATTTCAATCCCTGTTTTTTAATTAAAAAGCCACAATTGTAATACATTACTTTATATTCTCATTCCAATATATACAGGTATGATTTTTTGGATACATAATAGTTTTTCAAGTATATTCAAAATTTTGTGAATATTTATGAAAATTCATCTTTCTGGGCTTAGCACCATACACTAAATATGTTTGAGAGTAGTCACAGACACTGAATCTCGCAAGAGTTTCTGAAGGAGGAAAATATATGTCCAAGAACTTATGACACTGGTTAGTGGACTCCTAGTGTGCTATACCTGTGATCATTTCATGAGGATGAGATAGGAATAAATTAGATGAAAACATACAGTGCCTGTAGTTGTAACTTCCTCTTCTTACACTGAAATAACATACTTGCTGATCTTCTGAAACCTAGGGCAACATTTGACTATGAGTAGCAGAAGATACCTGAATTCCATAAGATAAATACTAGGGGCTTTTTATTCATAAAAATAAACAGGGAATTAAAACTTTTGAAGTTTTCTACTTGACAAAATTGTCTCAGTAATAAAGAAAAAAACATTCTTTCGGGGGATTATTCTTCTGCTCGTAAATTTGAACATAAGCTTCTTCTGGCTTATTCAGTAAAAGGATATCCAAATTGAGAACATAAATGTTACTGACATCCTGTAATTTGTGTAGTAACATAAAACAGACTTTCTAGAAGCAAACTGAGCATATTTTGAATTAGAATTAACTGATAGCTGTATACTATTTCCTACTCGTGCCAACAGAAGTTGTAAATTCACTATAGAAATCCTTGAAAATGTAAAAAATAAGATTAGAAAGTGAGAATTAATACAATTTTTTGCCTAGCAGCACATATGTACTCCTCCCTGTAAGAGAACATTATACCACAAACTGGCTGCTGATGTGATTTCCTCAATATCTCACATTTCCAGGACACAGTGAACACAAAATGCCACAAAATAAAAACTTTGTACTGTGAAAGACTGGTTAGGGTGTTGAATAAATAACTTAATTCTGATTTTAATGATGCTGTGTTTATAGGCGATATAGGCAGTAGCAAGTCACCAAAAAATCAAATGGGCAGAACATGATAGGTTATTGCAAGTTCAGTAAGAGGCAGTAGCTGGTATGGCTGTACTCTAAAATCAGATAAACACAGGCTGTGACACCTTAATTAGCTTTTCTTGTAGGCCAAAGTTGAATTGTCCTGTATTTCTGTGGGGCAAGAGCATGCCAATGTACTGCAACAGAGACTAAGCCATCCAATCTGTTAAGTGGTAATAAACTGCCCAGGACTCCATGTCCACCTCATGACTTGGACAAAGTTTACATCTCTGGGTAGTGCAACACCATTTCACACATGGTTAGTCTCCAGCTTTTTTTCTAATGAGAAGACTCTCATGACAAGTTTCTCATTGGAGAGGTTGATATGCATTAGAGTTTGTTTTCTCCATATTCAAGACTTCACAGAAAGAGTAATGGGGAGGGCACAGTATTTATGTTTATGTTTCTGTGTAAGTATTTTGTTCCCAACACTAGAAACACTGAACCTCATTACCAAACTGGAAGATATTTTGGGGAAAATAATGCCCTTTAGAAGTCTGTCAGAAAACCTAATGAACACAAACAAATAAAAAATGCTTTTCAAACCAACTGTGGGGCTAACTGGGACTCTTCACTGAACATCTAAGTATACCTTTTCTAACCAAAATGTGGCCTCATATACCCAGGGGAAGATAGGATATTTTAGCCTTAGTAATCTCTTATCACAAAATGTTGAACTGCATCTTCTGCTTGTAAACCCAATAAACAGAAAGTGTAGATATGGAAAGACTGACAAACAATATTCTGGGCTTCCAAAATAGTCTTCTGTGAACATGAAGAGCTGTGAGGTGACTTGGGTTCTGGTTCCTTTCCTATTAAAAAAAAAAATCTCTGAATTCCCTGTGTTCAGTAGATCAGGAAAGTAGTTAAGAACAAGTGAGAAGTTTTGCATTTAGGTCAAGCAGAACTACAGCCACGTAACAATCTCATACCATAACTTCCAGAGTACATTGCAAACCCATCCTAGAAGCCTCTACTCCTTCAGCAGAAGAAAATGAAATCATGCCAGTGACGAAGGTGAGCCTGGGACTTCTCAGCTGAAGGCCTCATGAGAGAAAAAATTACACACCATATCCATGGTATCACATTCTCCCAATAGCTCCCCCCAGCCCAGCCCAAGATCTGGAGTGCTTGATATTTTATCATTAAGCAGTCCTTATTAGAAATGATGTTCTGAGGTTCTGTCTTACCTTCCTGCTCTTGATCTCACAGCTTATTCCC